>JAJJMA010028318.1:76522-92098 GCA_023529015.1 Papaver nudicaule
GTCACTTACGTTGCTTCATTTATAAAAAACGTTGCTTTAAATAAATTCTGCAACGTTATCTTACGTTGCTTAAAATAAAAAAGAGCAACGGAAGAAGCAACGTAACTTACGTTGCTTTAATTAATTACAGCAACGTTACTAGACGTTACCAAAAATTTGTAACGCCGCAACGCTAATAGACGTTGCTTTAATTCGGCGCAACGTCTATATCCGTTGTAAACCGGTCCCTGTGGCGTAGTGATTTCCATTGGATTTCTATCTTAAAGTAGTTTATGAGCAAGCAAACTACTTGGCAACTAAATGTTAAAAGATTTCCAAATGTGATTAAACTGTGAATCTTTGTGTGCAAGTATAGTAACGGGCTCGTTTACACGGTTACTAGCTAACCTCTAGCACAAGGACTCTATTGCTTTATCTCAAAACAACCTATCTTATTGAATGTTATAAATAGATGACTTTAGAACGAAAACTACAAGCATCAAGCATACATAAAATTTCTCTGTGGAATTCTGCGTAAACTCTTTACATTTCGGTGTAGGTTTGTTGTGGTAGTCATCCTCTATTAGATAGCAGCTCCTCCATGGGATTTACATAATGACTATAAAGACTTCTCGTGAGAGTTGGGAAGCACACGTAGGCGATAACATACCTTTGTAGTAATTATCAGAGTAACATGTAGCTTTGGTAGCCTGAGTTCGTTCTTGTCTATTCTTCGGTCCTTCTCTTCTGCAATAAGGCCATTCCAGAACAGCTACGCGACAACAAGGTTTGAAAGAAGCAACGTACGGTTGAACGTTCGTGTTGTAAGACTTTTGTAGCTCTGATTCTGTAAGTTTCTTAAGTGATACTTTTCACAATTGAGGTAGAGACAAATTGGGCATTGTTTACTTGATTTACATGTCAGCCTCCGCTTATAAGTAGATTTCTGGATAACCTTGATCATATTTAAAGGAAGTTACTTTTGTAAGTTAAACTGTAGAGGAAAATTCGAAACATACACCAGATAATAGAGGTTGCAAAGCCAAAGTTATCTCAAGCCTTTAACAGCGGTTAAAGCAACTCCTAGGCCTGTAATGGAGGTCAGCTAGGGGAATAAAGTGCGTAGGGTCTTACGAGATCCAAGAGACGTAAGGAATTTGAAAATAGTTGATTCACTTAGAGGGTGTAATCGATATCTTCTACATCCCAGTCCGAAGTCTGACAGTAGGCTAGTACTGGCAGACAGTTAGTACTACGCGGTGTTCAAACTGGACGAGGTCCCGGGGTTTTATGCCAGATACCGGTTTCCTCCTTAACAAAACTTCCGGTGTCTTCTGTGCTTTACTTTCCGCATTATATGTGTGATTATATAATTAAAGCAAACACAAGCACTACGTTATTATAACCTGCAGTTAATTCCTAATCCTTTCGAGGGATTCATCAAGACTTGTCCTGCGTCGGATTTGATCACTTGTGATCCAACTCAGGTTATCACAGATTTTGTGTCGGTATAAAATCTGCATAGATATCTTATACCCAACAGCCATTGATGGGTGTCAAACCAGCAAATTAATTCAATATGATATTTCCCACAAATACTAACAAGCAGCATATTGGTAGTAGAGTTCGTTCCCACTGAGAGCATGGAATTGTTACTTGTTCTTCACTTCATATGTAACCATAGAGGGTTGAGTTGATAAAGTAAACTAAAAAGAAATAAATAGATGGAGAAATTACTGATCAAGGGTTTCATCTTCCACCGCCAAACAAATTCCTCAATCGATCAGAACCAGTATTCAATCCTTGTCGTACCAATAGCCCTAGAGTACCTCATGGCGAGTATACTCCGGTAAATTCCTTATGTCATCACATACCATAACGATGAATATGTGAATACTACCCAGAGAACAACTTAATACAATATGTGATCAAGTTAATTTAATCCCCGATGAGCTTTAAGTTCTATGAATTAGGCTAATCTGTGCAACAAAAGTACTACGAGTAAACTGTTCAACACAGGTCAAGCTTCTACATGTGATTACTAGGATGCATCACTACAAGCAATAACCACACAGTTCTACTTATAATCAAGATTTGCAAACTTGTATTGAAAACCCTAATTTAGCTTTAGATATGAACACGAATTCACTTGATTTGCAACTCAAACAAACAACATCCAATCATATTGCAATACATCAATCATGCAATTATTTATGTGCGGTAGAACATGAACGATAAAAGAATTTAATAAATATTAAAACTGACCAGCCAGATTGATTCACATGTCTAGTGTTTCCGATTATATCCCCGAATCAATAACAACGAAAATTACACAATCATAGGTTTCTCAAAAACCCATGGAAAAATCTTGAAAAGAAAAAGAAAGAGAGAATCTCCCTCAAAGGGGAGGAAACTGAAGTGTAAAGATATCTAAAATAATGTCTAGGCTTCCCTTTATATAAGCTCTTAATTCTTCACATCCAAGGAAACCAACCTCCTCAAACTCTTCTTTCTTTGCTTCTAAGGCAAGTCAATTCGCGTCGGGTTGCCCCTTAGTAAACAGGACACCCTGTAGCAGTTCCCGTTTTTAGCTGATTTTTCTTCTTTTACTCACCGTTTTGCTCATAACTTCTTCGTCCGAACTTGGATTGACGTGGTTCTTTCGCCATTGGCTTCATATTTCAATTCTCCTCAAGATAGAGCCAAGAAAATCCGCATTTGGATGAGTAGAACTTGATCTTTGGCTTTTCTTCTCTTTTTGCTCTGTGCTCTTTGATGATTTCTTCTCCTTTTCTTGATTCAGCTCAATTATTCCCATAAAATATAAAAATAACTAATAGTATATAAATGCACCCGAAAACTTGCAAAGAAAGCATAATCAATTGATGCTTAGAGAGGTGTTTTGCACGCCTATCAGTCATTAGATCAAATCTTAAGTAACGTGATTATATAGCTAATTCCCTTGATAAACAACTAATCGAACAGATAAACTAAGTATTAATCGATATCAATAAACAAGCTGATGGAGTAAGTATGAACATTAATCATTTCATTAAGTGTAAAGTTTTCTTAGTGATTAATCTACAATGGATATGACCTCATTGAACAGAGGAGATTACATAAGAGTTACTAAGATAATCTCTTTCAAAGCCCTCTAGACTTACCAAAAATCCAACCCTTACAAATGAACCCGAGCTCGCCTTATATAGTGCGAGATACAAAGTGGGATACATCTAATAAGACAAAATACACAATCGTGGGTGTCAGAAGTTGTCGAGTAAGTCGGTGTATATCGAAGTGGCATCGAGGCTAAGGTCGATGATTCCTCTCTTTGATCCTTTCTATCTGGTAATACCGTATCCTCGATGGTGTTAGAGTCTTCACAGTATACCCCTTCGATTCTAATGCTCTATCGAGGGATATCGGTAATCACGGGTATGACTGTTTCTTTGGTGCTTCCAGGTTGTCTTCGGACACGTGGTCATTCTTGGCTATGTGATTGAGACCACTCAATGTTGTACGAAGAAGTCCCGAGTTATTCCATACTTTGCACCCTATACGGTCTTATCTTACTCCGCTACTAGGATGTCACACATAGTTCGATGGTTTTCTACCCCCACAGTTTGTCTCTTTCCTTATCCGAGAATCGAAGATACTAGGAGAAGAAAACTTCTAGTATCCCTTTTCCTCGACACGTGCCCTAGCCTTTATTATCGTAACTGACACACGTTGGAACTGTATTTCGAAACCGTCGCCCCCTTTTTACCTTCTGGCCTATTGCGCCAGTTCACTCTTCTTCTCTATTTAAACCGAACTCCTCCCTCCTTTTGCTCATTTATTCTTCTCTGTAGAATTCTCTTCTTCTGCAAAATAATCTTTTCTTTCCATAACTTAAGTTTCTCTGATCCTCCCTTCTTTTCTTGAATTTCCCAACTTTTGTTGTTGTTTGCTTGTTTCATTCTGCTCTTAATCTTCTGATAATGGTGATTTTCCCGCTCTTGATATTCTAATCAATCTTGATGCTCTGTTTTTTTATTTTTCAGATTGTTCTCTGCTACTGTGTTTTCAGGCTACCCAAAAGAAGGATGGGAGACTTTCTTGGGATGAGAAGGCCAAGCTTCTTGGGTATAAAAAAGATGTTTTCCCCTACTGTGAGATAGATGAGGCCAAGACTTTGTCTCCCAACTGCTTCTTGACCATGACTGCAATGTTGTACGGATTATCGTTTCCGGTGAGCACTTAAGTGCTAGTCTTTTTTTTCTTTTGATCAGCGAGTGGGTCGCTCGTTCCGAAGGTAGATCGAATTATCACAAAACCTTTCCGAAGAACTAGAAACCTCTATCCTATTGGACTGCAAGTAATTTCTTCCACCACTACCAACTCGAGATGGCTTTAAATAAAGAGGTTGCTCCCTTGGGTGTGTATTTAAAAAGATTCTGAACAGAGAACATGTCCTCGAGGATGTAGACCCTACCTGATTTAAACCCAACAAGATTCTTCGCACTTGAATAATGACATGTTGTACACCAAGCCCCAGCTCATCGAAGGGTCTCTACTTTATGGTTATATTGATGAGGATAAGAGAATTTCTCGAACCAGCTTTGATGAGGTTCATGATTTCAAGGTCGTTGATTTATTTAAGATTCGTTTTTCCAAGGATGAGCAGGAGCTATCGAAGAAGAAGATTGCTGCGATGAAGGAGAAAGCCCTCGAGGTAAATTTCTTCACTTGAGTTCTTTTAGTTTCTTCAGCTGTCTTTGCTTCTTATATGACTTCGTGTTTTTAGAAGGATAATAACAAGGAGAAAGATCATGGTTCGGAGAAGAAATCCAAGCGAGCCCGTGCTACAAAGGGGGCAAGCAATCAGGTAACAAACACCACCTGCCTCAGTTATGCTATGGGTATGAATACCTACCTTTGTTTGTTCCCTGATGGATTGGCTACTTTTCAGCAGGGTGAAGCAGATCCACAGTTGGGTGGTAGTGATGGTTTGACCTACCCATTTGGTGGTGCTGGTCATAGGAGGTTTGCTGCAAGAGTTATTACGAGGGCGAAGAAACGTTCCGAGGTTGAGAGGGGTAAGAAATTCCCTAAGGATGTTGAGGAAGAAAAAGAAAATAATGAGAGCGATGAGGTCACCGAGGAAGACTTGGTGGAGGGATTGAGTAGAAAAAGGAAAAGGGTTGCTCCATCTAAGAATCGGAAAAATAAGAAGCATGTGCCTCAGTCTAGAGTCAGAAGAGGTGAGGATGCTGTAGCGAAGAATGTGACTTTGACTTCTTCTGCGGATGCCTTTGAGGCAGACTTCGATGCCCCAGGGTTAAATATATATATATGTGCACGGATCTAATCTTGGTCAGCTGGGATACTTGTATGGTTTACGGTCCCCAGTTCCTCCTTTTGATGGTGCATCCCTGATGCCTCCAGCCGTGCCTCTGTTGCCTCAGAGAACCTATACTGAAGACGAGATGAAGAGCCTTATCGAAGGTGCGATTCATTCTAGCTCATTCGCTCAAGACATTGCTGGTCATTTTAGAGAATATGCCGAGAAGCCTTCAGAGGTTTGATTGGACACGGCGCTATGCACTTTTATTTCTCGCTATCATTCCTGATGCTTTGTATTCTTGAGTACAGATTCGATCGAAGTTTTGGTTAATACAACGATATTGTGGGCTTGAAAGTATGTCCGAAGCTTTTGAGTTGCCAGCACCAGTGCTAGTATAAGTTGTTCTGATTTGGTGTACTTTTTCTCTGCTGGAAAAAGTTTCATGATAATGTAATACACTGGGTTCTTCCCGTACTTTGCGGTTACGAGTACTGCACTGATGGCATCAGAATTCGTTGCAATGTATAGTCTAAGATTTTCATCTTTTTTCTGGTCGTTGCATTGCGGGTAGCCCTGCCAAGTAGTTCTTGATCCCCTAAAATGCGGCTTCTCGTTCGTATGTCCAGTTAAACTTTTCTCCTTTCTTTAGGATACTGAAGAAGGCTTTACATCGTTCTGAGGTTCGAGGAATAAACCTGCTTAGGGTTGCTATTCTTCCACTAAGTGTTTATACGTCTTTTAGAGTTGCTGGGGATGGCATATCTCTGATTGCTTGCACCTTCGCCGTGACTATGTACCCTAAAAACTTTCCCGATGTGACTCCGAATATGCACTTTGATGGATTGATTTTCATGTTAATTTGTCGCATCTTTTCCAATATCTCTCGTAGGTCTCCTACACGGGTTTCTGCCTTTTTTATTTTCACCAACATATCATCGACGTATGCGTCTATAGTTTTCTTCAGCCAAGGACGAAAGATGTACTCCATTTCCTTTTAGTAAGTAGCACCAGCATTCTTTAAACCGAATGGCATGCGGGTATAGCAGAATAATCCATTGGTGGTGATGAATGTCGTGTGCTTTTGATCTTCTTCTGCCAACAGTATCTAATTATAACCAGAATTCCCATCCATGCAGCTTAACAACTCGTGACCTGTTGTAGCATCTACCATCTTATCGATGTTTGGTAAGGGGTATGGGTCCTTCGGACATGAAATCGATGCAAATTCTTACTCCCTTGTTCTTCTTTGGAACTATTACCATATTCTAAATCCAATCAGCATACTGAATTTTCTTTATGATTCTCGTCGATATCATTTTATTGAGCTCGGATTCCACTGCCTCCTGATAACATCTGCAATCTTTCTTGGCCTTTGTTTGAACGGTCGTATCGAAGGGTTGATGTCTAATTGATGACATGCCAGACTAGGGTCAATTCCAGGCATCTCGCTCATCTTCTGAGCAAATACATCTGCATAATCCTTCAATAAGCTTTCTAGCTCCGCCCTTTGCGCTTCTCCCATTAGCGTTCTCACTTTTAGTATCTTTGGCTCCTCTTCCAATATTGACATCCGTTGTTGGTCTATTGGTGTGAAATTCGGTGTTTCCTCCTTCATAGGGCTAGGGTCCTTCGGGGCAATAACAAGAGCTTCTTTTGTTATTGCTTCGCTATCACCTTCGATGATTTGATTAATCTCCTTTTCTATGACTTCCACCTTTGCTTTCTTTCGATGTTCTCTTCGTCTCTTCCTCACATTTTTCCTTTGCTTGATATCGTTCTTGTGGCAAGATCGTGCGTCCAACGTGTCGCTGAAAATTTCGCCTATGCCCACAGGAGTTGGAAACCTTAGCCTTTGATGTAGTGTGGACGCTACCCCCATGATTTCGTGCAACCATGGTCGTCCTAAGATGGAATTGTAGGGTGACTCTGTTAGGGCATTGTCTGGTCAAACCCACTGGCTTTGGTATGTCAAGTTAGTTGTCAGTTTTAGGTGTCAAAACACAATTCTTGATTTATCCTACTAAAGTTTAGATTTTGAATTGGGATATAGACGAAGTGGTAGAGACCTTGAAGATGAAGACTGCGTTTGCAAAGAAGACATCAAATATTATTCATCGACAAAAGGTTAGTAGGAGTTATGACTTTATATGAAATTTCTTCAATTCTATCTTTCGAAATAGTCGGCTACTTTAGTAGAGATATAGCGATTGAGATTCGTACTCTTGTCTACATAGCCATGAGTTATGTTGGTATGTGTTCCCACCACACTAAGTTTACAAGGTACATGAGATAGATTAAATACATTTTCCGTAGCAATGGTTTGCTTGCAAATCACATGTAGGAATCTGGATGAATCTAAAGGAGTACTCTAGAGCAGAGTCCATGGATTATAACTAAGGGCGTCTCACACGTCTAAGTACTGGCCCAACCCAGAACTTCCAGCGGATCTAGTTTAAACCCTAATCTGAGTGACGACGGTTCCCGAACCGGTTCGTGAACAGTGACTCCGGATTTTACTCATGAGTTCCAAAATGTCAATCGTACATGTACGTGAACCACATATTTGATGTATTTGGTCGAAATTCAAATGGACGGTTCACGAACCGTCTGAGTGAATATTCTCTGGGATTTTTACGCGAGTTAAACAGCTAACTCCTTATTTCTTAGTTGGACTTGGTTTATCACGAAATATATTATGTGGTCCATCTAACGAATCTCAATGAGTCAATAAGATAAAGGTGTTTTTATGGTCGTTGGATTTGAATCTTGAAGTGGTTAAGAGCTAACAAACCACTTGGCAGATAAATGTTAAAAGAATTCCAATTAAGATTAACCTAGGGTTTCTTTATGTGCAAGCTAAGTAACGGGCATGTTTTACACGGGCACTTGCTAACTTGTAGGTTAAGAAATCTGTTGCTTTATCTCAAAGCAACCTATCTTATTGAGAGCTATAAATAGAGGGTTAAAGAACGAAAACCACAAGCATCAAGCATACGTGAAGTTTCTATATGGAATTGATCGTAAACTCTTTGCACTTCGGTGTAAGCTTGTTGTGGTAGTCATCCTCTATTAGGTAGCAGTTCCTCTGTGGGATTTACCTAACGACTATAAATACTTCTCTTGAGAATTGGGAAGCACAGGTAGGCGATAAGGTAACTTTGTGGTTGTTATCAGATTAACCTGTAACCTTGGTAACCTGCTCACGTTCTTGTCGATTATATGGTCCTTTCTTCTGGAATAAGGCCATTCAAGAACTCATACGTTACATACAAGGTTGAAGGAAGCAACGTACGACTGCACACGGTGTTGTAAGACCTAGTTAGCTCCAGTTGTGTAAATTTCTTAAGTGATTCTTTTCACAGCTGAGGTAGAGACAAGTTGGGCATAGTTTAATCGGTTTACTTGTCATCACCCGCTTGTAAAGTAGATTTCCGTATGACCTGGAGCAATCCGAAGGAAGTCAACATACTTATGTTAAACTGAAGAGGACAGTTCGAAACATACAGTCAGTAATTAAGGTTTGAAATCCGGTATTGTTGACATAAGCCTTTAACATCTGTTAAAGCAACTCTTAGGCCTGTAAAGGACGTCATCTAGGGGAATCAAGTGCGCAGGGTCTTGCGGGATCCAAGAGACGTAAGGAGTGCGACAGTAGCCAATTCGCTTGGAGGGATGGAGTTGGTCTCTGCTGCATCCCAGACCGAAGTCTTATAGTAGGCTAGCGTTTGTAGACAGCTAGTATTGTGTGGTGTTCAATCTGGACGAGGTCCCGAGGTTTTTCTACAGGTCGTAGTTTCCTCGTTAAAAAAACCTATGTTGTTTTGTGTGCTTTTACTTTCCGCGTTATATCTCAGATTACATAATTAAAGCAAACACGAGAAGTACGTTATTCGTAACCGTCGAGTAAGTCCATAATCCATCCAGGAGATTTGCCAATACTTGTCTTGAGTTGGACTGATCACTTGTGATCCTACTCCGGTTAACAGATTTGGATATTGATTTTTGAGATCGTCCATATCTTACAATAATACTCACGATCCTAAACGAAAAGTTGGTTGTATTCTGGTACCCCTGCTTTTTCAGACTCGATATCTAAAACACATAATGTGGTTACCAGTTTCAACGATCCAACATATATAGGTAGAGATTCTTCCCTTTTTGGCTTCGATGGCTTGCGATTGAATCCATAGATGGTATAATCTGATGGGACCATTGGTGTTTCGCCAAATGTTCGTCTATACGCTGTCCCAAAAAGAACATCTACTGAGCTTCCTGGGTCAATCAGATCCTTAGTAGAGCTATCTTGCCTACGATCACCGTTATCACCAACGGTTGTTGCTAGAACCATTCTCCAGGATATCTTCTGCTGAGAAATATATAGGTTCCAGCTGTCATGGCTCAAACTTCCTTGCTTCTTCGATAATCATGATTTTTTTTCCTTCGTGATCCCTTTTGTGTATTCTTCCCGTTACATTGCTCCGCAGGCTTTTATATTCCCTTGAATGTATCATAGAGTTGCAATAAGCGAAGTGTTGTATAGGTCTGGCGCCTTCTAGTTCCGATTGGATGTACCACTTCGATGCCATATTTAGTGAAAGCGACCCTGCAAAAGTAACCGACAAGTGAGATCCAATGTGGCTGCGTGTGTTCTAAAGGTCTGACATGGATGCTAGTGGTTGTAACCGACTTTGACAAGTGAGGTTTTTAGGATGATTTTTTTTATTGTACGATCCAATGATATTCCTAGGATTTTTGTCACGAGAATTTTTTTTATTGGTTATCCCAAATTATTTCCCAGATTTGCCTACCAAAAATGGAGGTTCTCGGAAATCTGGTACAACTAACTTTCCAAAATGTCTACGTTCAAGTAAAAGGGGGATTCCTAACTTTCCTAAAATATCTTTGTAGAGAGAAAAAACTCTAAAGTGACCCTATGGGTTCTTTTGATAAAAATATAATGGAGAAAATCCTAAGGGTATTTACTGAAATTATGAAAAATCTTAAATCAGGGATTTTTCTTCCGCAAAAGATTTTTAGAACAACCGTTTTATTCTTCTCTTTTCATGAGCAGAAAAATCTTGAAAACTATTTGGATCTTGATTTGATCTTGTTTTTCAAAGCTTGAATTCTATGAATCTTCGATCTGTTGATGTAATGATTTTCTCGAAATTCCTTTGTATTCTAAAGCTCAAGATCTTTAGAAACTAGGTTGTAGAGCTATTTTAAGTTTAAATGCATAAAAAAGGAAAGATAAGCAAGAAAACTTAAAATCCCTAAGAAAAAAATTCCAATTTTTTTGAAAAACCTACAAAGCATGGGCAGACCGAATTCATTTTAATCAGTCTTTGTTTCCAGCGCCAAACTGTGTCAGTATAAAAACTGCATAGAAATCTTATACCCAACAACCATTAGATCAAATCCTAAGTAAAGTGATTATATAGCTAATTCCCTTGATGAACAACTGATTGAACCGCTAAACTAAGTATTACTCGATATCAATAAACAAGCTAATGGAGTAAAGTATGAACATTAATCATTTCATTAAGTGTAACGTTTTCTTAGTGATTAATCTACAATGGATATGGACTCATTGACCAGGGAGATTACATAAAAGTTACTAACCTAATCTCTCTCAAAGCCCTCAAGACTTACCAAAAATCCAACCCTTACAAATGAACCTGAGCTCGCCTTATATAGTGCGAGATACAAAGTGGGATACATCTAATAAGACAATATACATAATCGTGGGTGTCAGAAGTTGTCGAGCAAGTCGGTGCATATGGAAGTGGCATCGAGGCTAAGGTTGATGATTCCACTCTTCGATCATTTCTATCTGGTATTACTGTATCCTCGATGGTGTGAGAGTCTTCGCAGTATACCCCTTCTTCGATTCTAAAGGCCCATCGAGGGATATCTGGTAATCACGGGTCTCACTGTTTCTTCGGTGCTTCCAGGCTGTCTTCGGACACGTGGTCATTCTTGTCTATGCGATTGAGACCACTCACTGTTGTACGAAGGGGTCCCGATTTATTCCATACTTCTCACCCTATACGGTCTTATCTTACTCCCCTTCTGATGTCGACACGTGGTTCAATGATTTTATACCCCCACAGATTTTGATATTGGTTTTTGAGATCGTCCATATCTTACCGTAAGACTCACGAACCCAAACAAAAAGTTGATAGTATTTCGATACCCCTGCTTTTTCACCACTAATCCTAATTTGAACTTTAGGTATCCAAAGTTTTAGATATTGTTGTAAGTTTACGGTAAGAAATTTAGCATATGGGTTAATTTGTTATTCACCAAAAGGCATAAAACTTTATATATTTGCATTTTGGCTAATAAAACAGTTGACCAGTAATCACATGCTTATGTAGACATTATTTTGTTTTGTGGGATATACTTTTTCTTTTGACTTATAAGGAACAATTTTAATCGAAAGGGTCACACAAAATGTGACAAGGTTACATAATTGATCCCAAAAAAACTAAACTAGGGAGCTAGGAACGGCACCACAGTTACAAATTATGGTAAATAAAGCAAAGCCATAAAAATAAAATAAAATAATTCTTTTGTTTAAACATGAAAAGAGTTTTTGTGAGATCTCCAAACTCTAGAGTGGAGCCTCGATTTATCGACCTCAACTATGTGAGTTGATCCCGATTAAATGGGCTACCCCCATCAGTAACAATGACAAGACTGGTAGTTTTCCTTTTACCAGTAATAGTTCTGTAATTTATCACCCTCCAGGCTGTCACCAAATGACAAAAGGTAGCATACCCCATATTCTTTTTACTTTTCTTGTGGCTTCATTTCCATATACTTTCTTTTACATTTTTTTTCTCTTCTTATTTTTCTTGTTGCTTCATTTCTAGTTACTTGTTTTTACATTTTATCTTTCTTTTATTTTATTTTTTTATGCGAAAAACATTATATTAAAGCTACTGAATAGAGCTGCTGAAGTCAGACTTCGAAGCAGATATTGCAAAATGAGAAGATGTGTCAGACCATGAGCCATTAATACCATTTTTCCGGGCATGTTTTGCCACTACATCGGCACAATTGTTTCCCTTACGATCTACAAAAATGAATTTACTACTAAAAAAACTCCTAAGATAAAACTGAATATTCTCGACAATGCTTGATTACTGCAAGGAGACTCCATGAAAGTTGGCATTTATTGCATCTACTATTTATTTTTTTTGCATTAGTTTCAAACACCACCTTACTGAAACCTTTTGAAATAGCCCATCTGACAGTTTTATATGCAGCTCGACACTCCATTTCTTCAGCATGCTTGGCCTATGCTTTCGCATTCTGTTCCACAGTGAATTCCTACACAATCACGAGCAATTAGACTTAATCCACCAGTCTTAGTAATATAACAAAAAGAACTATCACAAAATTTTTTACATGGCCAGACTCTGGAGACACTATTTAATGTTGCTAGTATCATTTTTCTCTTTTGTCTTGTGTTTCTTAGTAGAATTTCTTGCGGAAAAAGTATTAATAAGAAAATTATTATTTTTACTAATGACATTCTCAGGATCAGTGTGTTTATACTCGAACACGCATATGCATCTCTCTTTCCAAAGAAACCATGAAGTAATAGCCATCCTGCTCTTCAAGTCTTCAGAAATAATATCAGAGAAAATCTAGTCTTGCATCCAGTTCTGAACTGAAGTCCAATTTCCATCAGTGATTCTTATGCTCAAAGCTTGAAACCAAACTGCCCTGGCTAGCGTACAATCCATGATAATATGCTTCAAATCTTCATTTGAGTTCTTGCATCTGTCACAATTTATGTCAGGGATTTGCTTGATTTTGGATAATCTAACCTTTGTAGACAAAATTTCCTTTATACTCTTGGGATTAGGTTTAGATCCCAAATCTTACTCCAGATATTAGTGCACTTGGCTGATGAACTGCAGAGCCATGATAGTTTGTGTTATATAGTATATGGTATACAGTTTTAATTGAGAAGTTACCATTTTTGCTGCTTAACCATATTAGTTTATCCTCACTTTGCCTTGGGATTCTTATGGATATGATCATATCAATGAGGTCAGACACCACTGAATAAGACCATGTGTCAACATATTCATCTTTTGGCAAAGGTGGAGAGTTGAGATTGTGCACCCATTTATCTTTCCATATATTAATCTTCTTTTTATTCTCAAGTGACCAATAACTATGCTTTTTGATGAATTCAAATTCTGAGCTGATACTTTTCCAACTCCAAGTAAAATCATCCTTAGCTTCACTATGCAAAAGAGGAGAGGAAGGGAAGTATTTTGATTTTAAGCATGTAGTCCACAAACTATATTTTATAGGACAAATTCTCCAAGCAGATTTGGCCAGCAATGCATGGTTGAAGTACTTTAAGTCCCTAAATTTTAAGCCACCATCTACTTTACTCCTGTACATACTAGGCCAAGATGTCAGAAATAAGCCTTTATTTTTAGGTTTATCCCACCAAAACCTCAATTGAGGAGAATTTATATTCTTGATGGTGTCAAAAGGGATTTTGAAGTTGCTCACTTGATGAAGAGGTACACTGTTGAGTACATGTTTCACCATGATAATTATGCCTGCTTGATGCATGATTGTGCCACCCCATTTTGCTAGTCTTTTCTTCATAGAACTAATGAGAGGATGAAATGAGACTTTCTTCTTCTTTTTGAGAAATAAAGGGATTCCCAGATATTTCTCATTTTCATCTATTGTTGAACTCCCAACATATCCAATATTATTTTATTTTTTATGAAGGACTGATATATTAATAAGAAAAAAATACGTACAATGAGTATATACAAGACTGATCAAAAGGAGATCAGCTTAAAGAAACTTAAGAGTTAAACTATGCTTTCACAATCTCTTCCCAGTTAAAAAGAATTGGATGCATCGAGTACCCAAAGAAAGTGTTATCCTTGTGAGACCATAGCTGAATGTTCTGCTTAACATCTCTGATTATCGCATCCTTCGATCTAGCTTTGCCACCATGTCTTCCAGCATTTCTCTCCATCCAGAGCTCCCAAATTATGGCGTAGGGAAGAAACTTCCAGATTTTGTATTGCCTTTCACTGAATTTAGTCATTCTTCATGATATCAGATGAGCTTCTACATCATTCATAAGGACCCAATCAATTTTCTAAGCACTCAGGAAGTAGTTCCAGACATGACTAGCCTTCTCATAATGAATCAATAGATGAGTTGATGTCCCCACTTCCTTCTCACAGAGCAAGCATAAATCAGACTGCAAAGGAATACCCCTGTGTTGAATCATGCTTCTAGTTGGGATGTAGTGATGCATCTCAACCCATAAGGAAAAATAAATCTTTGGTGGAATCGTTTTGTCACTTAAAAGATGCAGAAAGTTGCAGTTTGAATGGATTTCCATCATTTTATCGTAAGTCTTCTTTGCACTGCATTCGCCCACCACCTTATCGTCTATTTGATCATTAAGATGTACATTTCTCAGATCGTGTTTTATCTCCAGCAAATTGATGTGTTCTGCTGGATTAAGTCTTCTTTGGAAAATGAAATTCCAATTGTTCAGACTTGGTTTAAACACGCTGACCTGTTTGCGCATACTAAGAGAGTAAAGTATTGGATACTTGTTAGCTAAAGACATTTTTTTTAGCCACCAGTTATGCCAGTATGACAATGACTTGCCATCTCCTACCTGTATATCAGCCACACTATGAAAATCGACCTTCACCTTTTCTATGTCATGCCATAAATTGATGCCAATAGTTTCAGTAGACGGAGTTGTCATCAGGTTGGTTGGTTCTGACTGTGTTTTTTCACACACGACTTGCCTCCATAGTGTCGTTTTTTCATTGGCATATCTTCCATGCCATTTGGCTAACAAGCTCTTGTTTACACTTCTTAGATTCCTCAAACCCAATCTTCCCTTGTGCTTAGGCCTACAAATCTTTTTCCATGAAACCCAACTCATCTTCTTCTTTTCATCATCTTCCACCAAAGAAACTTCCTCATAATGCTTCTAAGTCTTTTTTCCACTGTTGCAGGCATGTGAATGAGAGAAAGGAAGTAAACAGGCAGGCTTGACAATGAGGATTTTAAAAGAGTTAATCTTCCTGCTTTGTTTAAAAACTTCTTTTCCGAAGGAGCAAGCTTCTTTTGCATCCTCTTGTTTTAGGTATAAAACAAATAAAAGGATATGAGGGGTAAAGTGTGAAGTGTAATGATGTAATAAAAGATTGTGATGAATTCGAGAGGTCAAGATCGAACAAGACTCGCCT
>JAJJMA010028324.1:0-14370 GCA_023529015.1 Papaver nudicaule
CCCCATGATGGGTCAGAAATGTCTAAAACTAAAGGGATGTGATCAGATGTGGGTCTAGATTTGGCTAGCTGGGAAACTAAAGGAAATTGAAGCTCAAATGAGGGTGAAATGAGGAATCTATCAAGTCTGCACATAATTGGATCTTCTTGACCATTTGACCAAGTGAACCTAGCTCCCTTCATAGGAAGATCAATTAACTCATATTGAGCTACAAATTTGATGAAGCCCTTCATACTTTTGTTAAGTTTGGTACATCCTTTCTTCTCTTCACACTTGAGGATTGTATTAAAATCTCCCCCAATGCACCATGGCAGATCCCAAAACTGACAAACATTATCAAGTTCCTCCCAAAATGCAGGCCTTTCTTGAGGTTTGTTTGGCCCATATACAGAGGTTAGGATCCACTTAAAAGCATCATACTTGTTTGTACACACAACAGATAGAGTGTAACTTCCCACCAAAGAGTCTGTAACCTCAATTAGATCTTTATCCCACATAAGTATCATACCACCAGAGCTGCCCCTGGATTGCTGATATGTCCAGCCAAAATTTCTTTTTCCACTTATTTGAAAAATATCCCAATCAGTACATTGCATCATCTTAGTCTCTTGCAGAAGAATAATAGGAGGTTTTATCAGCTGAATCATCTTTTTCAAAAGATATATTATTAGATTTATTAAGATTCTGTGTAATATTCTTTCGGCGCTGAATCATTCAGCGTTTCACTACTTTTTGAGCGCTAAATGGTTCAACGCTTCAATCTTACTACTACTTTCGCTACTAGCATTTGTTAGGAGAAAGAAGTAGGAGGAGGAGAATACACCACACTTTTGCTGGAAATAATAGCCCAAACGAGCACTATAAGACTAAGCCTTAGTTAGCCAAGGCTAGCTAAATAGCACGGTTCGTTTTCCTTGTGATCTTGATTAAAGTGCGATTGATCTCGGAGAAAAAAAATCAAAAGCTGGACCATATAAGGTGTCTTGAGATGCTGATCCATTTAAGTTGTCGACAGTGAATAAACCCATGTTTTTGGTGTTTAGTGATGATGATTGATGAAGATAATTTCCAGCCGAAATCTTGTCAGGCTTCTTCTCTTTAAAAAGGTAAAACTAATGGTTAGTTAGGATAATGGACCCTGTAGATTGATACTGCCGAGTGCCGACCAAATTTTTCATTGAGTTAGACGTATACCTATTAGTCTATTACCATTACGGTATTATATACACGTTACCAAAGAACACGTAACAAACAACGCAAAGGATTTTTTTCCTTTCAAATCTAGCCAACGGTATAAAGAAAACAAGCACTTTCAGTGGGGTTACTCGACGTGGAACATGATAGCTCGGCCAAGCCCTTCAACCTGCCCCATCCGACCAAGTCCCACCCCTAGTTTTTTCTGCCAAGTTAATCAACTGTTTTAGTGGATCCTTTTTTTTTTTTCGATTCTCCATATTTAGGCAGAATTATGAAATGAAAGAGAAGCGGTAGACATGAATCAGGAAATTGAATCATCCTCAAATGCAGGTGCTATACTGGTTTTGAAATTGAATCGGATTTGTAAATTAAATTGGTTTTAGTTATGGCTATAAAGGATTTTAGCTGTTAATAGGTCATTAAATTTCTTGTGTGGGAAAATTTTACAAGAGTTGACAGCTATAAACAGACACCCTCTAACAACCTAAAGAGTGCCTATTAGCAAGTAGACTAGAAAATACAAGTGGACTCTACTATCTACAAAGAAGTGAAAACTAGGCCTTAACCAAGTCGAAACCCAATAACACCAAGATGAAGCATAGGCTCGCAGGCCCGGTAAACATAACTCAAGCCCTAGTCAAAACCGAACTCAGACAACCGGACTTACGAACCTTGACGATTTTTTTTTGCCTTGTCAATCTGTAGAATCAATGTGAGAATCACCAAGAAAAATCAGTTTCCAACCATTCAATTATCAAAACTATCCAGGGGAACTAGAGAGAGCTCTCCTCCCTCTCTCAATGAGTTGACTGGTTCCACCATTAACGAGTCAACTTGTTCTTCATTTGCATGTCATTTTTCACTCAAATCCAAGCCTTTGGTAGGGGTATTTCATCATTTCAACTTCATTTCTTTACATTTCCATCATGATTTCAGAAGTTTTATGGGTTCTACTCCTTCTTGATCTTCGCCGAGTCAACTCTTCACTGAGTCAAGATACCAAGGTTGGTTTTCATAGTTATAATCTCAATTTTTTCAACTGTTTTGGATGTTTGTGTGTTTCTTTGTCGTGTTTAAACTAGAACCAGATTGAGAACTGCTGTTTTTGATTCACATCACCTTGATTCTCCATCTTCCCAAAAATCTTGTGTTGTTTCTTGTATCTAACTCGTTCTTCTACTTGTTTGTTCTGTTTGCATGCAATGATTTCACCAAGTCCACAACCTTTTTCCCTCATTCCGTTCCTTGTTTGCATGTTCCCCTTCTAGTGTGTACTCTATCATTAGAACTCTAGCCCACACCTTTCCATAAAAAATTCACATATGAATTCAATCCGGGTTTTGAATTGTAATCAACTCTTAGTCTCACAAGGGAGTTTGGAAGAATTCCACATCTCGACAATCCAGCGGTCCAACTCGGTCTGGATTTTGAAAGGAAGATTCAAGAAATTCTCGGAGCATATTAAGTTCGTCAAGTTGTAATAATTTAGTTCATTCCCCTATTTTCCCCTATGGAAAATGGGGGAATTAGTTTACAATACTTTATATTTCTAGTTGCCATGTTCATAAATAAGTATGGTATGTGTATTTTTCTTTTTAGGTTCCTTTTAGGTCTAGATCTAGGGCAGGTCTGTTTCGTTTCTCAGTGCATAAGTTATTAGGCTAGAAACTTAAATCTAAGTTGTGACCAGTGAGTAAGCTTTATTCGAAACTATGTTTGCTGGCTAACAGTAAATTGAGAATAAAGACCAATGTGTCTTGACCATGTGAGTTCTAAAAGGTCTATAATAAATGCTCTAAGGTTTCCTAAAGGTTTATGTGAACCGGGAAATATAGCCTATGCGTCAAGAACAAAAAGTTGTGATGCTGAAACGTTTCTTGACCAAATGGACTCTCAAATTAGACACCAAACATTTGTTACGAAATAATATGTGTTCGTTGTTTCGAAACCTTAATCAGGTTTTGTTAAAACTAAAAACTAAAGTCCGAAATCTTAATTTGATTTCGCTATATGGAATCTACATTTCGAAACCTAAATTTGGTTTCAATCATATATGAACTTTAGAATCCAAAACCTAACTTTGGTTTCTGCCAAACAGAATGTAGATTTCGAAACCTAAATATTGGTTATCTCAGAATGCGTATTTCGAAGTTCAAACTCTATCATTTTGATTTGTGCTTCAACGAATTGATGAGTTTGATATTCTCAGTTTGAAGTTTGAATTTGTTCATCTTCAATGTACAACTAAGTTGGTTTGAGTCATCATCAGAAATATGGTTCGTCGCTCTAGTTAGTTGACACATTTCTGATCAATATTATACGTGATTAGATCGTCGTATATATACACCGCATGATCAAATATTCAATTGGTTATTTTTTTGATGTTTGATGTGAATTCTCGGATATCTACGTGATTATCTACATTGGAATCGTGAATTCATGAGGACCAACATTTTGTTATTACTCGGAGAATCATACACGGTACCTTCAATGGTATATCTTTACTGTATGATTTAGAATGTCCTTAAACCTACGTGTTCACTTAAGATTAACACACAAGGCTTCTCCATGTCTACGATGATAGGTTTGTGCGGAACGTTAGCCACATTGTACCTAATCCCACTTCCACCTAGGATCGTTCTGGCCCGTCTAGCAAAGACTAGAAACTGATGTCGACATTATCAAAGCTGATGACGACATTTGGAAGTTAATAATACCATAAGATGATTTTCGAATCCAAGGACACGGATTTCGAATTGAACTCTATCCCATGGAGTATATTTGGTAAGCACCGTATTTCGAATTAATGAAATATCCAAATATATCTTATTGAGTATTATTTGCTTTGAATGCTTTTGGCCAAACATTTAATGGATATCTTTTTCATTAATGTAAAATGCTAAAGTATTAGATCTCATTAAATGCTATGAGTCTATGTGAGGAATTTCAGAATTAATATGGAAGTGTGCTTTAATGAATTTCCGAAATTAAGTTAGCCTCATTTCAAAGCTAAGCCTTGGTCATTATAAATAGGAGTGATATCTCTCCCAAAAGCTTTGTCCCTCTGCCAAGTTTCATTCTTCGGAAAAGTAAGCTTGTGTTATTCACTTTTTCTTTCAGTTGCCTTTGAGCTTTTACTCTCGGTGCAAATCTTCTCTTGGGGATTGAGAAGCCTAGAAGTACCTCTTCAGGGAAACTAATTTATGTTTACTAGTCTTCTTTGTAGTGTACTTGTGTTATGTTCTATCACGTCTATCAAAGTCTTATGACCTTGTTTATTTTATGGTCATTCTCTTCTGCTATAATGCAACTCAAGATCGTAGTGACAAGAACATACTCTTTATTTATTAACCTAGATTTGTGTGCCTAACCTATAGATATTGAGTGGAATCAAGATCGTTGTTATCGGATTTATTTGTGCAGGTACATTGTTCTTCACGGTCATGCATATAGTACTACATCTATTATTGCTTGATTCCAACTGGGACAACAAGGTTTCTCTTGCGGGAGTTTTGGTTTCAAAACCTTGTTATCTCGCTCTTGGTATAAAACGACTTCAATGAAATATCTGTTAAGTTACCAAGGATATCATTTAGTGGTTTGACCTGCCGCTATTTGGTTGTTGTCCATAAGGTTGTAGTCGTCCGATTGGAGGTTGGGTAGCGATAGTCTTCACGACGGGCCGTGGAGAAACTCTTAGGGAAAACAGTAAAGGACGTCTGTTTCTCTTAGGGAGTACATGTGCGTGACCATTTTGCTGTGGTTGGAGGCGTAAGAATACTGAGGGAAAATTTTTGTGACTAATAGTCGTATTAGGGTCATATTGTTTACACCAACTAGTCCGAAGTCTGAGAGTAGGTATGTTGGCGGTTTAATTCTTAAGAGTATTCAAACTGGACTAGGTCCCAGGGTTTTTCCACGAGTTTGTAGTTCCCTCGTTAACAAAATTCTTGTGTGTACTTTACTTTATTTCCACATTATATTTGACTTGTCATTTATAATTAAAGTATCGTACTTGGTTGTTGACATAGTCTTTTGGAATCTTCTATTGACTCCCTTGTGTGAATCAATCAGTTACACAAGATATCTTGTTCTTGAGTTCTTGATTACAGGAACCGTTCAAGGTTTTACTTATAGGTTGCCTAAAATATAAGATTGGTAGTGTACTCGGTACCCTCATCTTTTCAATTGGTATTTGTGCAGGCAAACACCTTAAGATCTAACAATCTGTGTTTGGCTCGATCCAACCTATAAGAATTATGAGGTCTCTTCCTGACCATGCTAACACGACACAAAATATTGTTATTTCTTGTTCTAGATCTGCACTAGTTGCAACCACTTCTTCACAAGAAGATTATAGTATGTCACCTAACCGAAGTCATGTTATTTCCTTTGATGATATCTCCTACTACGGATCTGATATCTGACTTTGATGTTGAAAGGGAAGCTGATCTTGAATTGGCTAGGCTAATGAAACCTTTAAATATGATCAACTCGGAAAACAAGCGTTTGAGATCTGAGTTGGGAAATCTAAAGGAAAACATCAGAGTAAAGATCAACTTATGAAGAACTAAACAAGGAAAATGAATCTCTAAAAGAATCTGCTGAAACTATGAAAATTTATGTTGAAGAAAACTCAGATAATATCAGTCATCTGCAATCTCTAATCAATGCATCACATGCATCAATGCATATATGCCTATAATATATTACATTTATTGATTTTCGAACACGTGCATTTGATTATTTAAATTCGAAACATAAATGCACACGTAAGAGCCAAAATATTATTTTGAATTTTTATGGGTGAAACCCTGTTTAGATTTAGAGGAATTTTCTGAATTTACAAAGTGTAGAGCAGTCCTTTTTCGGATAACACCTTAAGGAATTCCATTTTTCGAAACTAGTAAATAACTTCCCTAATTTTATTCATATTTTGAACATTTATTTCCAAACCTGATTCTATGAATCAATTTATATTTGGTAACTATGGATTTCCATATTTCGGTGTGTCGATATAAACCCTGCTTTGAGATCTTATACCCAACATCCATTAGATCAAACTCTAAACCAGAAGATTATACTGTTAATTTCTATGCTATTGGACAGATCGAATCGCTGGACTTCTCATTACTCGATGATAATAACTAGACAATGGCAGATAAGATTGATAATCATTCAATAACATTAAAGTTTTCTTGGTGATTATACTACAATGGATATGAGCTTAATGACCATAGGATATTACATGAAATATTACTAACCTAGTCTCACTCTAAAGCCCTCAAGACTTACCAAAAAAATCCAACCCTTACAAATGAATCTGAGCTTGCCTTATATAGTGTGAGATACAAAGTGGAATACAGCTAATAAGACAAAATACACAATCAGGGGTGTCAGATTTTGTCGAGTAAGTTGGTTTGTATCGAAGTGTTATCGAAGCTAAGGTTGATAATTCTGTTTTTCAATCCTTCTTGTCTGGCAATACTGTCTCTTCGATGGTTTGAGTCTTCACATTGGTCTTTTCTTCGATGATACGAGCCTATCGAAGAGTATCCATAATTACAGCTCTAACTAATCTTTGGTGCTTCCAGGCTGTCTTCGAGCATGCGTGCGGTCTTATGTGATTGAGACAACTCACTAATTGTTCGATGGGACTTCGAGTTATTCCTTACTTCGCATCTCATCTGATCTTATCTTACTCCCCTCCTTAGGATGTTGACACGTGGTTCGATGGTTTTGTTCCTCCAATTTTTGCTTTGCTTTCCCAGGAATCGAAGATGCTTGGGAAGGAAACTTCTAGCATGCCTCTTTCTCGACACATGTCCCAGTTTTAACTCATGTATCTGACACACGTTAGCCATGGATTTCGAAACCGTCGCCCCCTTTTCACCTTCTGACTTGTCGCACCGTTTCATCCTCTATCACTATTTAAACCAAATCTCCTCCCTCCTTTTATTTCTTCCTTCTTCTCTGCAAAATATTTTCCTTTCTCTCTGAACCCTTCTCTAAATCTCTCCTCTTGCTCTTGATTCTCTTGGTTCTTTGTTGTTTTAGTAGCTTTACTCTGCTTTTAATCTTTTGTCAATGGTGAGTTCCCGTTCTCGATTTTTTAATCCAATCTTGATGCTCTGTTTCTTGATTTTACTGATTGTCTTTCTATTGTTGTGTTCTCAGGCACCCAAAAGAAAGGATGAGAGACTTTCTTAGGATGAGAAAGCCAAACTTGCTGGATATTACAAGGATATTTTCCCCTACAGTGAGATTGTTGACGCCAAGACTTTATCCCCACTACTGCTTCTTGATCATGACTGCAATGCTGAGAGGATTATTGTTTTCGGTGAGCAGTTAAGTGTCGGTCTTTCTTTCCTCTGTACAAGGCATCAAACCCGTTTTTCTACGAGATCTACTCCATGATAGACCCTCCTCGAGGTGTCATGCAACTGACTGGTAACTATATTCGATTGATCAGCGAGTGGGTCACTCGTTCCGAAGGTAGATCGAATTATCACAAGACTTTTCGAAGGACTCGAAACCTCCATCCTATTGGACCGCAAGTAAATTCTTATACCACTACCAGCTCGAGATGTCCATAAACAAAGAGTCTGCTCCTTAGGGTGTGAGATTTAAAAAGATTCTGAATAGAGAACATGTCCTCGAGGATGTTGACCCTACCGGATTTAAACCAAACAAGCTTCTTCGACACTCGAATGATGATGTGTGGTATACCAAGCCCCAGCTCGTCGAAGGTTCTCTAATGTATGGTTATATTGATGAAGAGAAGAAAATTCCTCAAACCAGCTACGATGAAGCTTGTGATTTTAAGGTCGTCGATTTCTTTAAGATTCGCTTTACGGAGGAAGAACAAGAGCTATCGAAGAAAAAGGTTGTTGCGATGAAGAAAAAAGCCCTCGAGGTAAATTTCTTTACTTACGTTCTTTTAGTTCCTCTAGTTGTATTTGCTTCTCATATGGATTCACGTTTTTAGAAGGATAAGAACAAAGAGAAAGATGATGGCTCGTAGAAGAAATCCAAGCGAGCCCGTGCTAGAAAGGGGGCAAGCAATCGGGTAACAAACACTACCTGCCTCAGCTATATATGCCATGGGTATGAATACAACCTCTATTTGTTTCTTGATGGATTGGCTGCTTTTCAGCAGGGCGAATTAGATCCAGAGTTAGGTGGTAGTGATGGCCTAACTTATGCGTCTGGTGGCGAGAAGCGTCGAAGCGCTGCTTTAAGAGATGTTACAGAGGCTACAACAAGATCGAGGAAGCGGTCTGAAGCTGAAAAGGGTGATAAATCCCTTAAGCATAATGTTGAGGAAGAAAAAGACGAAAGCGAGGAGGAATTCGAGGGGGATATTTTGAATATAAGTAAGAAAAGAAAAAGAGTTGATCCCTCTCCTAAGGATCGACCAAGCAAGAAATCTATGCCTTAGTCTAGAGCCAATCGAGATAGGGAGACAACTATAAGGAATGTTGTGTCGACTATTTCTGTTGGTGTCTTCGAGAGAGATGTCGATGCCTCAGATATGAATATTAATGCTCATGGATCCAATGTTGACCAGTTGGGAGATTTTTCTGGTTTTCGATCCCAAATTCCCCCTTTTGATGGTGCACCCTCGACACCTCCAACCATGCCTCAGTTGCTTCAGAGAACCTATAATGAAGACGAGATGAGGAGCCTTATCGAGGGTGCGATTCGATTTAGCTCATTTGCTCAAGACACTGCTAGTCATTTTAGAGCATATGATGAGAATCCTTCGAAGGTTCGACTGGATATGGAGTTGTGCACTTGTATCTCTCGCATGTTTGGTGGTATGTGGCCTTCTAACAGAATGTACGCTGCACAAGGTGCTGGTTCGCATTGGACTAATCACCAGGCTTTACTTGAGGGGGTAAGGCTTTTTCCCGGTTCTTTCAAGTTGTTTGTTTGTTCACACGATACTGATGTTGCTTTCCTCGCAGGGGTATAATCAGCGTCTATCTGCTTAATAAAACTGTTTCCCAGGGCAAAGATATTAATCGTCTCGACGGAGAGCTTGCAAGCGAACGTCATGAGAATGAAATTCTCGATGCTAAGGTTGCGAAGCTGGAGGGTGAGTTATGAGTAAAGTAATTTGTCCGAAGTTTCAATTGTGTGCCCCGAACTAACTCCTTTTCTGGTTGCAAACATAAACTGTAACTGATCTCGAAAAGAAACTTGACCAAGCCGTTTCGGATCGAGATACTCACATCGAAGAGCTGAAAGCTAGAGTCAAGGAAGGTTCAAAGTTACATTCGGATTTGAAGAGCAAGGGGGAAGAGTGTGTTTCCTGAAAGGGAAAACATGAAAGTCTGGAAAAGGAATGGAGGAGCGGATTAAAGAGGTGCATTCGCTGGAGGAGAAAGTTAGCACACTTCAGCATACAGTTGATTCCGAGCCCAAGCGACGGAATATTGCATGTCATATGCATGCACGTACGTTATTTAGGGATTTCGGGATGCAACTGATAAAGTATCGTGGAATTGCCAATGATGACCCTGAGTTTGTTTTGAAATCGATGCCAAGTTACTCCCACCTGGAAGGGTTCGAGACTTGGTTCAGGAGATATAAGAGCGAAGAGACAGGGTTGAGGTTAGCGAAGAAGATACTGGAGAGGAGGAGGATGAGATTAGTGATGATGAAGTAAGCGATGAGGAAAATGATGGAGGAAATGATGGGGAAGAGGAGGAAAGGGAAATGATGGAGGAGGAGGAAAAGGTTGAAGGAAATGAAGAAGAAAGCAGTGTGAAAGAGGACCAAAGGTCTGGGAAGCAAGCTGAGGAGACGGGAAGGGTAGCTAAAGGTGGTCCCACTAGCGAAGATCGAACTATGGAAATCAAAGAAGGAACTATGGGCACTCTACCGGTGAAGGTGATAACCTTAATGCTGAAAAAGAGAATTCAGAAGGCCCGACTGTTGAAGATTTCCTTGTTGAAGAAGTCATTGATGGCTCTAAAGATGCTTAAAAGATGATTTTTTCATTATTTCTTTTCTTCAGCCCCTTTTTCTTTGTTTGCCTGTTTAACTTTGATTTGTTTCTAGAAGCAACCCGTACTTTTATTTTGGTTTGCATGCTTTGATCTTTTGTAATTGGCTTTATCTTGTAAAGAAATCTTGTGTGCTTTGTCTTTCGAAGATTTTATTTATGATGTCGAGCACCTATTTCCTTCATTTGCTTCGATGCCCCCATTTGAGTGGGATGTCATTGAGCACGCTTCCTCTTGCATATTCTAGTCTTCTAGGTGGGTTACTTAGAGTTCAATCCTAGGGCTTACTTCGACGTGGGAGACCGAAAACCAAGCTAGTGGGGCTGCAGATTGTTAATACATAAACTTGAATTACACGTGGCGTAATCTCGACAGGTCTCACACCGAAGCATCGTAAGCCTTAGGGCAGGATAACATTCCCTTGGGCACTTTATATCATCATGAGATGATGAAAGATCAATGGTGGAGATAGAAAAAGCATGTGACCTAGGAGAATAGACATTGTCAGAATGAATATAAGCATAAAGTAGTAGTCTACATAGCATTAAATGTGCATTTAATGCTATGAGGTAACGTCTCAAGAACCACCTATCGACCGAAGAGTGGACGAACAAGCGGTAAGCAGAAGGGGAAATATCATGAGATAGCGAAAGAGAGTTCCCAGGAACGAGGTGGAATATGGAGATTGGTCCAAAGGGTGGTGGACAAAGGCTGATGACTCAGCAAGGAACATCGAGGAGCCGAAACAACCCAAGGTAGCAAAAGGGGCCCTCACATAAAGTACTATAAATACTCCCACTTCTTAGCTGAGAAGAAGGTCGCAAAATTCTTAGAGAAAAAGGGTTGGAGTAATTTTAAATGGGTAGCAATACCTTCGTTTACTCTCACTGCCTTTGTCTACTAAGAGTAAAAGTGACCAGATAGTTAGATACTGAGAAAACTTTACTTGTATTATATCATCACCTAAATCATATAAATATACTTGTTATTCCGAGGAGGTAAAGCACTCCGGTGTCGAACCTCGTTAATTCATTGTGTCAATTAATAACTTAGTTTCATTTTATCTTGCATTTTGGTTAGTTCAGCTCAGCATGTTGAACTGATCGTTGAGTTATTATCATCTTTAAACACTTTTGACTTCGGTGACTTTTAACGACTTATTATCCTGTTCTAAGGAAGTGTCAAGAACAAGGGTCATCTGTGTTCTAGTATTTACCTTTAAATCCACATTCTTAACTGTTAGTATACTATGGGATAATTAGTAGTAACACGGATCACCCTTCCCATAGGCTTTTCGCTACTTGCCTCGCCTCAAGCCGGCTTAAGATATCAAATTTGTTGATACATGGTTTGCCTGAGTGCATAGGTGGGCATCGAAGATACCTGGTTTGCCTATGTAGAGCGGGATACTTATGGTAAGTATCAAATTCAACATCGATAATTCAAGTAACACTATGGGGGAGTGCCGGTCAAAGCTGTAGCTTAGACATGATATTGTGCTCTTGTCGCGACCTCGAATTCAACCCTTCGAATCTCGCTCGCACCTCCTTAAGGCAAGATTTAATTTTGAAGGAGGTTCCCTCAGCTGGCGTAACTCGCTTGTCATTCCCATGAATGTAAACGAGTTAACCGCTTCGGGGTTCCGTCCACCCTAATGGTAGACGTTGATCCCATTTAGTATCCCCACAACGCCTCGTCATGGAGGTTTCATAGGTCGCATGGTAGTGGGTCGAAATGCTACTTAGCGTATGTAGCTTCGATGCAAAGTACCCACCGCTAACGGGGTGTCTTGTGGGTAGAGTAATGTGTCGTGCAGTTCACAGGGCCCTTGTGACCACATCGTCGTCATCTTTGTGCCTAGTCTGGTAGGTCTTTGTAATGCCTAGTCTAGTAGGTCTTACATTGAATATTTGTATGCCCAATCTGGTGGAATTTGTATATCGAGATGTTATAGATCAAGCTATAATTCTTTATTTAATCGGAGTTTGGCGTCGAAGTGCCATGGGTACATTGTTTTCCTATGAATAGTACTTTTTTTTATGTATTCCGCATTCCATGCATTTCCTACTCCTGATCCATATTCATTGAGCAACTTGTATGCCCCTTTCTTTGCTACTTGCTTTACTTCGTAGGGCCCTTCCCATATGGGTTCTAATTTTCCGCAGTTTCTTTTCTGATAAGGCGAGATTTCTCGCAATACCAATTCTCCTGGTTGAAATTCTCTTTCAATGGCTCCTTTGTTATATCCTCGTACCAATCCCTGCTGGTAATTAATTAAGTGTTGAAGGGCGACCTCCCTAGTTTCTTCCAAGTCATCTAGTTTTGCAGATATTAGATCGGTTGTTAGGTTTTTTACCCATGACTTATGTTTGTCTGTTGGTAGCATAATCTCAGTCTGTTCCGAACGTAAGTTGAAAAGGTGTCATCCCCGTTGATTCCCTTCGAGATGTTCGATATGCCCATAATACATTGTGCAGATACTCGCACCAATCTTTCTTGTGATGTAGAACTCTTTTCTTCAAGTTGTCCTCTATTGTCTTGTTGGTAGCCTCCCCAAACTGTTGCTTTGTGGATATATTGGATTTGACGTTCCTAACCTGACGTTGTATTAGCTAAGTAGAAGCTTGACATCGGTGCCTATGAATTCTTGTGCACTGTCAGATACTATCTCGACAGGGACACCAAATCGACAAAATATATTCTCCCACAGAAAGGTAAAGACATCTCGACCAGTATGATTTCGCAATGCTTTATCTTCGGTCCATTTTGTAAAATAATCCGTTGCCACGATGATGTATTTTCGCTGTCCTGATCCTGGAATGAAAGGTCCCACAATATCGATCCCCCATTTTGCAAAGGGTCATGGGCTCAAAACTGAATTTAGGTTGGTTGCGTATGCATGTATCCTTTTGGCAAATCGTTGGCAAGCATCACACCTTCGGGAAATGTCTTTCACATCGATGTGCATGTAGGGCCAGTAATATCCTTGGGCTTTGGTCTTTTGGACTAATGCTCTTGCTCCACTATGATTTCCTGCTTCTTCGCTGTGTAGTTCTGTCATTAATGCCACACCATCTATTCGATGAACACACCTTAGCAATGGCCCTAGATAAGATTGAAGATATAAAATTCCATCGAGAATTCTGTAATTTCCGGATCTGCTGATAACCTTGTGAGCTAAGAGTGTATTACTTGGTAATTCCTTGGTTTCCAAATATCTCCTTATTGGTAACCTCCATTCTTCGTTTTCTCCTTCTGCTTCGATTGCCATCACAAGTTCCTCCTCTGGTTCTTCAATGGATGACCTTTTTACCCGTCCTATTTCGATAGCAACAATACTTGGGTCTGTTATCTTCGAAGCAATGAATGCTAGAGCATCGGCGTACCTATTGTATTTCCTGTTGATGTGTCTTTTTTTAAGTTCGGAATCCGTGTCATGTATCTTTTTGCTAACTTTTTGTATTTCAATAATGAATCATTTGACAGGTAGCTCCCATCGAGTTGCCTAACCACTAACTGAGAATCCGTAGTTATTCGCGCCTCTTCGATTTCCATTTCTTGCATGAGTTTTAGTGTATGGATCATGGCTTCGTATTCTGTTTCATTGTTCGTAGCTTCAAATACCAATCGAAGTGAATGTACCGTTCTCTTCCCCTCTTGCGCAGTAAAGACTATTCCAATTCCTCGGCCATCTCCATTAACTGAGCCATCGATAAATATTTCCCACCTTCGAGGATGACACTGTTGCGAAAGATCTGATGGTTCTTCTTCTTCTTCTTCTTCTTCAATTCCCAACATCTGTTCCTATACGTTATCTTCTGATAAGGGAAACTCGTCCAGAAAGTCTACTATTACTTGTGATTTTTGTGTTGTACGAATTTCATATATGTCTTCACGCTGCCCTATCTGAGCATTCCTTTTCGCTATCCTTCCTGCTGCCGGTGTATTCTTAAGTACAGATTCGATTGGATTTGTAGTTAATACTATGATCCTGTGGGCCTGAATGTATGTCCAAAGTTTTTGAGTTGCCACCATCAATGCTAGAATGAGTTGCTCTAATTTGGTGTAGGTTTTTCTTTGCTGGTAAAAGCATCATGCTGATATAATACACTGGCTTTTCCCCATCCCTTGTAGTTACTAGCACTGCACTTATGGCATC
>JAJJMA010028326.1:0-65831 GCA_023529015.1 Papaver nudicaule
TGTCTTCAGATCTGAAAGTGGTCATGATACTAATGTCTCTTCATCCTTTAGATCTTTCTACTGCTGTAACTATTTTCGAATCTGGGATCAAGAAAGAGTCTATGCTTCACATCAAAACAATCTCTCAATAGAGGTAAAACAGTTACTTCTACTTGTTCTTCTCATCATACCTCAAAGTCTAGATTGCTTGTTTTAGATCCAGATCCTTATCAATCTATTGTGAAGATTCAGAGTAAATATGTTGACCTTGAGTGTGATCTACTTCGTCATAGGCAGTTTATCCATGATGAGAACTTTGAATCTCCTATGCTTGTTGGTACGTTTGTTGATGTGAGTATTGGTGTTGTTAGAAGTGAAGACTCTACTGGTTCTGGTATAATTCTTTTCACTACTGCTTTCATTTGGTTATCTATCACTTTAGCAGTTAGTATCTTTGAAGATTTGGTTAGTATTTCTTCACACATTAAATTCATCAAAGGTGATGTATGTTTCCGAATTTGGGATAGAGGAAGATCTTTAGTCATAATTTTTTCATAATTTTTTTCATGAGATTTCATGATTTAGACGAAGGAAAATCAAGAAAAAAAACCAATAAAATCGTCAAGGTTTTGAAGGCTTCCTTGACGATTTTGGTCACAGTCGTCAAAGAAACCTTAAAAACCTTGACGATTCTGGTGTTTTTTGCTTGATTTTCCTTTGTCAAAATCTTGAAATTTATGGAAAAAAAACATGAAAAATCGTCAAGGTTTTCAAAGCTTCCTTGACGATTTTTGGTCACAGTCATCAAAGAAACCTTGAAAACGTTGACAATTCTGGTTTTTTTTGCTTGATTTTCCTTTGTCAAAATCTTGAAATTTCTGGAAAAAAAAACATGAAAAATCGTCAAGGTCGATGGTCATAAGCATGACGATTTTTCTACAGTCAAGAACAATCGTCATGATTTTAATACAAAACCTTGACGATTTTGTCTTTGTAACTTGAAAAAATTGAGTATTTTTCATACAAATCAATGTGTTTTTAGTGAACTAAGCTCCTCATTGGAGCATCATTCGATTATAGTTATTATTCTTCATATTTAACACAAAATCTTGACGATTCTAGGTTAATTTGAAGTCTATGTTTCATCCATTCAATGAAACTTTTAGTTTCTTTTAAATCTTAGATAGATTGGATATGTAGTAGTGTTTAAATAGTTAGTAGGGATGAAGAACTATGGATTATGAATGTTTGTTTTGAATGTGAATGATGATAGTGATTATTGATGACCGAAACTTGATGAAGATCATCATGATTTTTGATAATGGAGATAGAGTATTGATGAAGATAATGGTAATGAATTAATCATATCATTAATTTTTGCTAATCAAATTGAGTTAACATCTAATCATATAATTAATCTCTATTAATCAAGGGTTATTTTGTATTTAAAAAAATATATTTCATATGAGATGACCTTTTTACTTCATTGTAACTCTATTTTGGATTAGCCCTCGCCCCTATTAAAAAAGGGCTCGCCCCTAAAATAGCGAGGTTTTTTTTTTGATACAACCCTAAAATAGCGAGGTTGTTTGTATCTATTACCGCACTCTCTATGTTTTCATGATTCCCCATTGTTCCTTGGAAAAGTAACAAGGTTTGTAAATGTTCTACAAAGTCTCTTCCCAGTTCCAGATTCTCAGTAGACATCCCAAAGTCGTTACCGTTAAACCAGTGTACATATCCCATTTCTTAGCATAGTTTACCCACGTTAAAAAAAGGGTAAAACACAAACCGGAGCTCTGCTACTTACAGAACCTCACTCTCTGCCTTCTGGTCGTCTATAAAATCCCTAAATCGAATTTTTCTTCCCGCTCCCGAAACAACTTCACTTCCTCATCCCAACAGATCTAAATGATTCATTCATCTTCTTCATCTCAATTTTGATCTCTCGATCTCTAATTAAACGCTAAAAATGAAGTTAACGATAAACAAAGCGTGTAACTTAAATTCCATTTCAGTTCTTCCTCCTCACTCCAGGTAACTAACCTAATTTCTTCATTTGAGCTTCCATTTTTTGTTGATTTTGCTGTTTTGTTTGTATAGAAGACCAAATGGAATCGGAACTGGAAGTGATTCTTCTAGAAGACCAAATGGAATCGGAATCGGAACCGGAAGCGATTCTTCAGTTTATGGCAGAGCTAGTCAACTTAGATCACAAGGAATGTCTTCTCAACTCTCTCAATTGATGTCTTCATCTCAAAACTCTATGGATAACAACATCATAAACAATGAACAGGTAATCGGATCTTCAATTTGATTACAATGTGAAATTTGATTGATTTCTAGGTTTTTGTCGTTTCTAGATTGTTATGTGAAATATGATTTTGTGCAGAGTCAGAGATTTGGTTCTCAAGAGAGAGATAATTCTTCTAAGAGGATTTCTTGTTTAGGACCGAATTCTTCTTATGCAAGAGAAGAGACTCAAATGTCGAGTTTGAGATCTCCAAACAATTACAAGCCTAGATGGGGATGTGCGGCTCCTCCTCCTGTTACAGATCGTCAGAAATGTAAGCTTAATTAGGTCTGGTTATTGAGATTTGAATCAAAATGTGAATGTCTTATGTTGGATTTTACAAGCAGAATGAATAATTACCTGTTTAATACCTAAGCATGAGACAAAAATTATAGTTCATTTGGCATGATATTGTCATGTACCCTCCAGTGGGTATACGACAGATATTTACTTGTTCTTATGCTGCTTAGCTCATTTGGCAGGATATTTACTTGTTCTTATGCTGCTTAGCTCATTTGGCAGGATATTTACTTGTTCTTATACTGATTAGCTTATTTGGTAGGATACATTGTTTGTTTTTACCTCTAGATTTTGAGTCAGCTGACTCAGAAGGTAAAATCTTATGAATTATAGTTTATTTGGCAGGATACATTGTTGGTTTTTACTTGTTCTAGATTTGTGTCAGCTGGCTCAGAAGATAGAATTTTATGCTTAGGTTGTTCATGTAATTAAGCATGGCACATAAATTTTATGTAGCTCATTTGGGAGGATTTGCTGGTATTTTGGTTTTGGTTGGAACAGGTCAGGTTAGTGAAGAACTGGAGCACAAGATTGGACACATTGAAACTATGCAGAATCGTCAAGGGATGGTGCTAGAGTCCATACAGGGCGACGTCATGCAAGTGAAGAAGCAGATGCAAGAATTCGCATTGGATCGTAAGTATACTACTATACTTATATTTTTGAATCAGTCACATTTGGCCAGATTTATAATGGTTGTTAATCACATTGTAGAAATTTAGTATGTTGTTCTCTTCGGACTGAAAATGTGGTTCATGTAATGGTTTCACAGTATAGTACGGACTCGTGATTTAGGTAGACAAGGTATTCGAGTTTTTGTGAAACAAATATTGAATTACTGTCTCATTTGTGTGATTTTTTGATGTTGTTGTGCTTATCATTTCAGTTGAAGGTATAAAGCAGAAATTGGCAGGCCATGGTAACTCACTGGAGCTAGTGGTAATTGTTTCATCTTTTGGTTCTTCTTGCTTTCTTGCTAGTTTTTGAAATCGGCAAATGTCCATGAGTATATCTATTTTCTTAAATTTGAACTAAACTTTCATTACTAGCTCAAGGGAGAGGAAGATATCAAAGCTACCCTCGTGGAAAGCTTGAAATCTCTTCCCAATCAACTCAGGGAGGAAGTACACCTGGAGATTGCGTCTGCAATCTCAGCATTGCAGAATCAAAATGAAGAACAGATGCTCAGGTTAACAGCTGAACTTTCTGGGGTAATCACCAACTCAGTGAAGGTTTGTAACTTCGTATATAAAATTATAAAACACTAACAGTACTTTGTTAGTCATATTATTCATTGCCAATGCCTCACCAAATATTTTGATTAGCAACCTAAATACTTTTATGCTGTTCAACTCTATGTGAAACAATAGTATCAAATAAAATTATGTTTATATCCTTGGATAATTGGATTTTGGGAGACTAAGTGGAAACTGCCGAAGAACTAACGTGCATAGGAATTTCAAACTTCTTAGTGTTATATTGCTATAAGTTTGAATAATGAAGAATACAGAGATAAAAGGATGCTTTCCTAATTAAAAATAATATAGATGTACATACATAAAAGGCGAATTGTTTGAATTCCATCTCATACTGTGTATGTTTATGCTAACACCTCTGCAACTCTCGTTGCAGGCAATAACTAGTTCTCTGCAGCCTTCTGACAATAATGAATCAGTTCCCAGTATGCTGAAACTGAAAGTACTTCATTGTTACTAACTCATCTGATTATTTGTCTTATCATTTTACTGAAGTAACCATACATTACACAGTTGTTTCTTTCTTACGCCTATGTCTTACCAATTTGTAGGATAGAGATTGCCAGGCTAGTCAATCTCTAAACATGGATCCTGCAACAACTAATTCTCTGCAGCCTTCTGACAATAATGAATCAGTTCCCAGTATGCTGAAATTGAAAGTACTCCGATTTTACTATCTCATCTGATTATTTCTTTTATTAATTATTGTAGTAACCGTACTTTGTGTTTGTGCAGTAATCTTTTTTCTTACGGTTATATCTTACCAATTTGTAGGAGAGAGATCGCCACATTATTCAATCCCAAAACATGGAGCGTGCAATGAATAGGTATGTTTAAGATACACAATTCTTCTCCCTATGGCTGGTTATATACTAAATTACCTAGTGCTTGCCTCTTAAAGCAAAGATTTGTGCACGGCATATATTATTGTCTGTGTGAGATAGAATATTGTACTTGCCTATTAGGCACCCATGTGAGTGTACTGACTATGGTGTTACAGTATGGTGAGTTTAGCATCCCCCAGGCCATATCCATCTGGTGGATTATGATTATTATCAAATAGTAGTGCAACTGCAACCTGGTTAAGCTTGCTTTTCTAGTTCAGTGCAAACAAGTTTAGAGTGGAAACATATAAATGTAAATGAAACAAAAATATTCATATATAAAGGTGCAATCGTGTTCACAAAGAAAAGCGATGTTTAGGTTCCCTAGTTCTAAAACTGAAGGCTGTGTGTAATAATACTAGTGGTAAACCGCTGACATGAGTTTCTCATTCTCTTAAAATATTCTGTGTGGTTTCAGTGCAATCTTACCTCAAGGAGTATACACGTATAATACAAGAAGCAAATGTAAACCAGATGTAAGAGTGGAAACTCAACAACCAGTAAAACAGAAACCAGATTCAGATGCCAATACAAGAAGCAAGCGCAAACCTAGGAAAAAAGCGGAAACTCGACAATCATCGAAACAAAAACCAGATTCATTTGCCAATACAAAAAGCAAGCGTAAACCAGAGAAAAAAGCAGGAACTCGACAATTATCAAAACAGGAACCAGATTCATTTGCCAATACACGTCGAAGTAAAATGAACATACCAGAGGAAATTTCTCTCATAGACTTGGTAAATTCAATATTCTTGAATTTCCCAACATGCATTACCTAAACAGTAAGCACCAACCAGCAATTATTTTTCGAACTGTCCAATATAGGTTGATGTTGGTGTTTCAGGATGAAGAATGGAGAGAAAATAATGAATGGGATGAAGAGTTTGATGGTGGTTTTGCCTACTTACTTGGAGAAAAAGAAACAGGTAACTGTGAAAAATTCTTATTTCTTAGAGTAGACTGCAGAATAAGGACTTATGCAGAGTTTGTAAAAAGAATCATGAAATGGATAAATGGTTTTTTGGAGTAGTAGTCTTGGTACCAAATCATACTGAAGATCCTTCGATTGAGAGTTATCTCTTATTTATAGTTGCTGGGTACAAACAATATCTTGCCAATCTAAGTAGCGAAGCTCCTGCTGTCACAATAAGAACTCTTGGTATTAAAGAAATAAAATGTATCTCGTGTTTGATTCTTCATTTTGACTTAATTGCTCGATATTTTCCTGTGGCCAATGTCCATTTTGACTTACATCAAACATATCTCGTGTTTGATTCCTTACTTTGGTGAATTCATCTCATGACAATGTACTAAACTGATTTTTGTTCTTGCTAAAGGTGTTGGAAGACGTTTCTTTGACGACGATCAGGTAGAAGCTGAGCAAATACTGAAGAAAGCAAGAAGAAATAGAAAAGATAGCAATGTTATAGTTATAAACTGATGGTAAGGTTCTCACATTTGGAAATTATTTTTGATACTTTATATCATACAAGTTTCAAGTTACTAAGAGTTCACTACTCGTAGTTTAGAATCTTGACCACTTGAGGGAAATTGAAAGTCTTTTCTGTTCGGATTATATCACAGATTCGCGGTACTGTTCTAAGTTGCCAAAATGCCTATTTAACTGTCAACTTACCTATCATAACCTCAGACAAATAGGAACCGAATAGGGAATAGTAAAATGAGACTTCCATAATGAATTATTTTAACCCCTCACATTTATAACTTCATGCAACCTCGTTATTCATTAAGCATAACGTTATAGAAGGTATAGAAGCTGCTTCATCAGTTTTCTTAATAAAGGTGTGACCTAAATAGATAACTCTACTTGTTCTGCACTGGTGAAATGATGACATGAATAATTCGCACTATGTATCTTTGATAAACTCTTCATATACTATGACTTGCTTTTGTCTTGGTTCCTGTGAACCCCTAGTTAACACTAGTAAGACATCCAAAATCATGAATGTAGCACCGTCAGCATACACAAAAAATTGATATAGGATATATTGAAATTCAAATATCACACTACTGTGTAATGTGGATTGTTTTGTTCTGTTTAAGATCAATGCTTAGATGGTGGAATTTGATAAGTGAGCATATGGATATTTGCCTACATTGTTGGTTCTTTCTTCTTACCCAGACAGTTTCTAAGAGCAACCACAGGGCATGCTTGTTAACTTGGGCATTTCTGCTGTTATTTATGTAGTTCAAAAATGTCTGAAATACCCCATTTAGCAAGAAAACAATCACCTAATCTGATCATGCGATATATATAAACGTAACACTAAATAGTTATTATGGAGGTTTCCTCAACAGTCAACATGGCCCTGAAGTTTTCTTCTTTGTCTTCCTTTTCTTTTTCTTGTATCTAGGAAGGGCATGTACTTTTACTTGGAAGTTGCTTGTCAGATACCACATACAATTTTGTTTGCTGCTGCAGATGCAGGATAGAGAGAGATGCAACACGGCAATGATTTTTTGGTGCAGATTAGTAGTAGGTGATTAGACCATGAACTGAACTTCAGATCAGGTAAACATGTTCAGCTGTGCAAAAAGGTAATAGAACTGGAGTACTATACCTCTCCATATCCCTACAGAAAAGAATTCAGTGTTATGGTTAGTTTGTTGGTTCAGGGTTAGTTTGTTGGTGCCCCAACTCTTTTTATGTTATTACATATTGTCTATCTCCTTAGTGCAGCAATTGTAAATAATAAATGGACCCTGTAACTTTTCCCCATTTTGATGAGATAATCAGAAAGTGGGTTCTGTACCAAAAACTTATACTAATTGTAATTAGAATTCATGAAAGTTGCAATTGTTTCCTTGCCTTGACAAAGTATTCGTCCCAAGATTTAATGTTTTCTTTGCTATTTCATTTTGAGTGCTGATATAGGGGCTACAATAAAATTGAAGCCCCTCCCAAATAATCTCCACATAGCCATTTGGCAAGCCCCTTATGTAAAATATTTTCATAATACCTAATCTATCCATGTCTACTTACGGCTACTTACTTCTAAACCTCCATTTCTCTTCTCCACCACCACCATTACCGCCGTCGCCACCGCCGCCGCCATCATCACTGCTGCCGCCGCCACCACCACCACCATCACATTAATACGAGAAGATAGTATAACCAACTAGCCGACATTAGATAATCTGCAAATCTGCAACTATTCTCAGTACTTTCCGCTGTAAAACAAATGGAACCTGGGCACTACTGTTAAACCCTTGAGGAATTGCCCTTTGTTGGATTAGAACCAATCTGCCAAGTAAATAAATATAGAGCAGTAACTGAATAAAATGTCGGCCAAATTAGCTTTTGATCTCCTTCGGCCCTTCGGCTAAGTAAGTTATCTAAAGTAAAAAGCACAAGGCCGGTGGCATTAAAATGAAATGTGCCGTTTTTGGGACGGCAGACTTTTATTTTGGGACTTCAATCCACTAATACTATCCGAGCTGTATTTTAAGGGGTGACTAAATTATCCTACAAAATAAGATTTTTATTTCATACCAAAATTCCACATATATATACTTCATCTTCTTTATTTTGGACGACTTATATGGGCGGGTACCAAAAGTGATAGGGGGGACCAAAATGCATGATCCAACGGCCGAGATTGAAGCATTTGGTACCCGCACTATCACTTTTGGTACCCGCCCTTACCAAAGTGTTCATTTTGTGGCAATTTTTATCACCACCATCTCTATTACTATCCACCGCCAACACCACCACAACCACCGCTGCCACTAATACTTGTTGGATATTTACGCCTTGGTTAGGGTATTCAATCCAAGGCGTAAACTTAATTTACGCTTAATTTTCAAATTTTACGACCCAAATTCTTTTTTTACGGTTTGGTTTGGCTACTTACGCTCAGTTTTTTTTTGCGAGGAAACTCCACTTTTTTTACGCCCCATTTTTTTTTACGCCCTTTTTTTTAAATGCCCCAATTCATTTTTTTACGCCCCAATTCATTTTTAACGCCCAATTGTTTTTTATACCCCAAATCCCAATTCATTTTTTTTACGTCCCAAATTTTTTTTATGCTCCAATTTTTTTTTTACGCACCAAATTTTTTTTACGCCCAAATTCATTTTTTTATGCCCCAATTTTTTTTATGTCCCAATTTTTTTTTAACGCCCCACTTTTAGATATGCGGTTTTGTATTTTTTTCTTTGAGTAACCCTATTTTGTTTTGGACTACACAGTCCCAAATAAAAGTCTGCAGTCCCAAAAACAACACATAAAATGAAAGAACTTTTTATCATCACTCTGCCTTTAAACAACATATAATATGCTTCGGGCCTTGTGGAGCCTGTTTTGAGAGCTCGAAAGTGGCAACTACTATATATATATACACAGATGTAGAAGTACATCATCATACTGATAAGGGATCGCAGGGAAGGAGCTTTATAAGATGCAAACATATAACAAACAATTTGATCCATCACCGATTTATGTCTGCAAGGTGTTCGACAAAAGGTCTAAAAGACCAATTTTTGTAAAAGTAAGTACTTACGGCTAGATTGTTTGCGACAAATATTCGAACTTTTATTTACGGCTACAATTTGTAAGACGTAATTATAAGTTACGACTGATAAGTTTGAGTTACAGGTAGTCGTAACCCACCTTGGTTTTCATTAATGGCTGAAACTAACGGTTACAGCTACAAGTTCTTCTTGTTTAAGTCGTAAGTGTGGGTTACGACTGGTAAGGTTGAATTACAGGTAGCCGTAAGTAGACTCGAAAATTTTGTGAATTAGGCAAAACTTAGGGCTATAAGATACATGTTACGACTGGAAAATAACTGTAGTTACGGCTTGTTAGTTAGTAGCCGTAACCAACCCACGACTTAAACATATGGGGCTACGGCTCGTATGCATGCGACAAAAATTAACTTTAAAATTAACAAGTTACGACTGATTGAAGAAAACATGTACGAGCCGTAACTAACATAATAATTATTAGTTACGGCTACAAGTTCTTCTTGTTTAAGTCGTAAGTGTGGGTTACGGCTAGTAAGGTTGAGTTACAGGTAGCCGTAAATAGACTCGAAGATTTTGTGAATTAAGCAAAACTTACGGCTATAAGATACATGTTACAGCTGAAAAATAACTGTATTTACGGCTTGTTAGTTAGTAGCCGTAACCAACCTACGACTTAAACATGGGGCTACGGTTCGTATGTTTGCGACAAAAATTAACTTTAAAATTAACAAGTTACGACTGATTGAAGAAAACGTGTACGAGCCGTAACTAACATAATAATTATATGTTACGGGTACAAGTTCTTCTTGTTTAAGTCGTAAGTGTGGGTTACGGCTGGTAAGGTTGAGTTACAGGTAGCCGTAAACTCGAAGATTTTGTGAATTAGGCAAAACTTACTGCTATAAGATACATGTTACGGATGGAAAATAACTGTAGGTACGGCTTGTTAGTTAGTAGCCGTAACCAACGTACGACTTAAACATATGGGGTTACGACTCGTATGTTTGCAAACTTTAAAATTAACAAGTTACGGCTGATTGAGGAAAACGTGTACGAGCCGTAACTAACATAATAATTATTAGTTTCGGCTTCTAATACCTAGACATAACTTGGTTACGACTACAAATTCTTCATTTCTGAGTTGTATGTTGTGGTTTCGGCTGAGATCTAGGAGTTGCAGGTAGACGTAACTAACACGTTTTTTTGATTTTTTAACTGAATCTAAGCTATTTAAACCATCAATAACTAAATCAAGGTGAGTTTCTATTATTATATTTGATCCTCCATTACTCCACCATTCTTGGTTCAATCCATTGAATGAAATTTGGAAGAAAAAAAAAATCGGAATGAGAAGAAGAAGAAGAGTAGGGGAGAATTTTTTTTTATTTTTTTGATTTGTTTGTTTAGGATTTTGTTTAGGGTTAGGATTATGGTGTAATTTGTAAGTGGAGTGTAATTATAAGGGGTGTACATTGGTGTAAAGGGTAACTTAGACATTTGACCATTTTTGACACTCCTTATAATTCAACAATGGATAGATGAAGTAAAATCGAGGGCCTTCTATTTTCTTGTAACCCTATATCAGCACTCTTCATTTTTTCCCCAAAAGGCCAAAACAATCTCTATAATAATCGTTGAAACAAAAAATGGTAGATGATAGTTGAATGATCAAACGGACTGCTAGGCCCACTTCGAACTCAACCACATTGAACCGATACTTGTCCCAACTTAACCACCTCGGGTGTGGGTTTTTGGTTCTTAAAAGGTCTCAGTACTATGTTAGAAGATTCTATAGACACCACCTAGAACTCCGTTTATTCCATGTGGGACTAACCCTCATGGATTTTATCGAACCAATCCTTAACAGTGTCACTAATTGTGCTAATTGAGGACATTCAATTCTTTCTCAAAAAGTTTATTAATTTTAGTTTCATTCATGTAGACCGTAAGGCAAATAATTGTGTCAATGTTATGGCTAAGCATGCCAGGAAGCATGGTATCATAGATTCCTGGTTAGATGCACCACTGTATTTTGTAATAGCATCTCTGAACTCTGACGCAGACTGCTCTACTTGTTGATCAATAAACGACAGTGCTAAGGGAACACCGGTTTTTTACACCACTAGGTGTCATAATTCGATTGGCTTAACCTCACCCACCCCACCCAAAATATGCAGGCCCCCTGTCATAATCAATGTGGTCGATTTCAGTTTCGGTCGTGTTTCGTTCGAGGACTGGGTCACTGGGACAAGTTTGTCTCGGTGGGATTCTCGGTGGAATTTCGGAATACCTACATAACCTTGTTTCCGAATTTTATACCTATTTTTATATAAAAAAATGTATGTATCAAGTATTTCCACATACAATAATGAACCTATAATATAACATATCTCGATGGAATTTCGGAATACCTACATAACCTTGTTTCCAAATTTTATACATATTTTTATATATAAAAAATGTATGTATCTAGTATTTTCCACATACAATAATAAACCTATAATATATTTATGAAGAAAAGGGTAATTTTATACATTAGAGGGTGAACAATAGTTTAGCAGTATATGTAAATTAGTTTAATTAATCTAACTTAATTGTAAATATCTAAACAGGCACCACCTGTGAAATGCATAGCAACAAGTGTAATGTAAGTAGTAAATTTGCATTACAGGCACCAACAAATGGCATTACAGTAAATTTGCATTTTATTTATTAAACCTAATGACCTAAGAACCTTCTCCACCTCTCTATCTCTCTGTGCTACACGGCAACCACCATCTCCAGTTCTCCACCTTCTTTGTTTGCTACTCCTACTCTCTTTTCTCACTCACAGTGGGAGGTTGATTCAATATATTGGGATTTTGATTGATTAGGTTAATCTTGAAGTTGTTTTGTTATTCAATCAAGCCCAGAAACGGGGAAGAAGACGAGTCGTGGCCATCGATTGACAGTGATGAACTGAGAGGATTGCAAGTTGTTTCGAAATTCTAGATTAACATGGAATAGTCTTCGTACGGATGGGAGGAGTTTGATATGCCATTGAACTTAAAACTTGAGTCCAAAGACAGTCCAGAGGAAAAGTGGTTACTACCGTTGATGTTTGTGGCTATTGATGGTAGATTAGACATGTTTTTGTCAAGAGCACTGAGTCAATGGACAAGGCTCTGATCTTTCATTAGAAAATCAGATAGTACAGACCAGATATTTATAAAGCAACAGACACAAGACAGACTGTCACTGACAGTGACACACCACCAAAGACGAGACACCCCTTAACAGGAATACAGGCTCGATATAACAGACTCAACAGAAACAGAATTAACTGTCACAACCAATCACATACTGACACCTCACTTACTTAAATCAGACTACTCTAACAGCCCCCCGCAAGCGTATGGCATCTGGAACAGTGACATCAAGCTTGTTCTTGAGAAATTCAAAACGTGCAGTAGTGAGAGCCTTAGTCAGAGTATCAGCTATCTGATCCTTTGTTGATATATGGCGCACCTGCAATGCCTTAGAATTCACTAACTCTCTTACAAAATGAAAAGCAATTTCCACATGCTTCATTCTGTTGTGATAAATTGGATTGGCAGACAAATATCACCCATATTGTCACACCATAAAACTGGAGCAGTAGAGACAGAGAACTGTAATTCATGCATCAAAGATTGGATCCATATGATTTCTGAAGTAGCTTCATCCATGGCTCTGTACTCAGCTTCTGTTGTAGAACGAGAAACAGATTTCTGTTTTCTAGAGCACCACGAAATCAGATTAGGACCCATATATAAAGCCATTCCACTAGTGGATCTTCTATCAATAGGATCTCCAGCCTAATCTGCATCACAGTATGCCTGAAGATGAAGAACAGAGGATCTTTTGAACTGCAGACCATGAGATTGAGTGCCAACCAGATACCTGAGCAATCTTTTAACAGAACTCCAATTATCAACAGAAGGTGAATGCATAGACTGACATGCTTTGCTCACATCATATGCAATGTCAGGCCTTGTAATAGTCAAATATTGCAAAGCACCCACTGTACTCCTATATAGCTGAGGATTATCAAATAGAGTTGGTGTAGTAGCAACATGTGTGTTTTTAATTGCAATTGGAGTAGAAACTGGTTTTGCAGAAAGCATATTAGTCTTCTCTAACAAATTATGCACATACTTCTTCTGACTTAAATGAATTCCAGCATTGTTATAAGTAGCCTCAATTCCCAGAAAGAAATGTAGTGGACCCAAATCTTTGATAGCAAACTCTTTACCCAATAAATCAATAATAGACTGAATTGCAGAATCTGAACTTCCAGTCACTATGACATCATCTACATAAATCAGCACATACAAAGAGCAAGTAGGAGTTACCTTAAAGAAGAGAGATGTATCAGTTTTTGAAGACTGAAATCCTTGAGCTGATAAGAATTTACTTAGTTTTTCAAACCATGCTCTTGGAGCCTGCTTGAGCCCATAAAGAGATTTCTGCAACTTCCAAACATGATGAGGAAATTCTTTGCTGACAAAACCAGGTGGCTGCTTCATGTAAACATCCTCAGTCAAATCTCCATGCAAGAAGGCATTCTTCACATCTAGTTGTTTAATATACCAGTTCTTGTATAAGGCAATAGAAATCATAAGCCTGATAGTAGTAGGTTTAACCACTGGACTAAAAGTATCCAGAAAATCAACCCCTTCAATTTGATGATTCCCACAAGCTACTAATCTGGATTTTCTTCTCTCAAATTTACCATCTGCAAGGGTTTTTGTCTTATAAACCCACTTACAACCTAAAACATTCATGCCTTCTGCATATGGAACATAGATAAAAGTACCACTTTTTATTAGAGCATCAACTTCATCACACATGGAAAATCTCCATTCTGGAATCTTATAGGCCTCAGCAAATGAAGTAGGCGAATGCATATCTTCAGAGGAAATAGCAGTAAAAACTTTAGGCTTGACAATACCATCCTTGCTTCTGGTTCTCATATTATGAGTAGAAGATGTAGAAACTGGTGCAGCCTGAACAATTGATTCAACAAGAAGAATCTCTTCAATAACAGGTGATGAAGAATTAACAACAGGCACAGTAGTTGAATTTGAAGCAACAACAGTTACTTGAGGTGCAGAAATATCAGTAGTTACAGGAACAGGAACCTGAATTGAGGGAGTCTGAATAGTACAAGGACTAGAAGAAATTGCAATTGGCACATCAGATATAGCTGGTGAAGATGCTGTTGAAGAACCAAACATACTGTGATAAGGAAATTCAGCTTCATCAAACACCACATTGCTGGATATAATAAGCTTGTTGGTAAGAGGATTCAGACACCTATATCCCTTGTGCATTGCAGTATAACCAACAAACAAGCATTTGACAGCTCTATTCTCCAATTTATGCCTATTATATGGCCTGGCACAAGGATAACAAGTGCAGCCAAAAATCTTCAGAAAATCATAATCTGGCTGTAATGAGTACAAGATCTCAAGTGGTGTAGAGCCATTCAATATTGGAGTAGGGAGTCTATTAATGAGGAAATTTGTTGTTTCAAATGCATAAGACCAATAAGAAAGAGGCATTGAAGCATGATTTAGGAGAGCTAGACCAGTTTCCACTATGTGTCTATGCTTTCTCTCTGCTTTACCATTTTGCTGATGTTCATGAGGACAACTGACTCTATGATGGATACCACATTCAGACAAGAAAGTAGACACATTTCTATATTCTCCTCCCCAATCAGATTGCACTAGTTTTATTTTTCTTTCAAAGTAATTTTCAACAAGAACCTTGAACTTTTTGAACACAAGTAACACATCTGATTTATATGAAATGGGATACATCCAGGTAAACCTACTAAACTGATCAATGAAGCTCACATAATATTTGTGTCCATTAACAGATGGAACAGGAGAGCATCATACATCTGAGTGAATAAGGTCAAGAGGACCATACACATCATTATTCAAAGAAGCAGGATAAGGTAATACATGAGACTTAGCTAGTTGGCAGTCAGTACACATAGCATGTCTTATTGCATGTAAAAGAGAAACATCTACCAAAGAAATCACATGCTTCAAAGTTCTATAGGTTGGATGTCCCGATAGGAACAAGATGAAGATTGGTGGTTACCGGCGAGAAATTGAACGGAGAAGATGAAGATCAACGGCTAATGGCGGAGATTCACCGGAAGATCGAGCAGAGAATAGAAATGATGCATGAAGTGGTTAAAAGAAGAACAGCAGCAAAAGGAAGGGAAAATGGGTAAGATTTTGGTAAGGATCATATGAAAAAGAAAGAGTAGAGGCACTGAGGCGGCAACAGCGGAGGAAGTAGGGTTTTGAAAAAAGCTCTGGTTTTTTGGTTAAGGAAGAAGAAGTTTGAGAAGTTAGATCTAAAAGAAAAAGGAGATTGAATTTATAACAGGAAGAAGAGGAACCGGTGCTTCAGGTCGTCCGGTTGAAAGTAAGTTATGCATGGTCAGAACGTGTCAAAGAAGGAGCAAAAACTGCAAGGTATTTTCGGCGAGCTAAGGAAGTTTTCATCTTCGACGACTAAAGTCTTAGAAGATGAAAGAGGCAAAATGTAAGGGTAGAAAATACCTCGGCGATATAAGTCATCTTAGAAGAGAAGCTAGACTAGTTAGTATGGCAGAGATGTAGGGGATCAACGAGTGAGAGATATAGGCTACATGTGAGCATATTACGGCGAGTACCAGCGAGGTGAAGAGCGAGGTTGATCAGCGAGAGAAGACACGTCATCAATTAGTAGTTGAGAAGTAGGTGCGCATTTAAGAGAAGTCAGAACGGATATATTGTCAGGTTGACTAGTTGACTCAGTGGAGGATGCGTCATCGATCTTATCCACTAGAAGATTCTATCGTCAATGTTAATAAGAGCAAGGCCTAGGTCGCCGAGGTAGGTGCATCGGCGAGTCAAGACAAACTAGTGTCAGTCTTTGGTTGTTTGTATTAGCTGTAACCCACTATGTAAAAGGTCTATAAATAACGAGTGAACCCACTGGAAAAGGGGTTGGACACATTTCAGATTGGTCTAGAGAGAGGAAAAGTATCCTACTTGCTCTCTATAGCTCAAGGTTGAAATTAGGGTTCTTATTGTGAGATTATACCTAAATGATTGGCAAGGTAATTGAGAGTTGTAATCATGCTTATACTAGTGATAATCCTTGGATGTAGTCCTTACTTAAGAGGGCGAACCAAGTAAAACATCTTGTCAAGTATCTCTAACCCTTCTCTCTTTAATATTTCTCATGTTACTTGTTAGATGTATGTTTAGGAATGATTTTGTGTATGTTGGTGTATGATATTTGGGTGTACTGTATAAGATCTAACCATCGGGATTTTATACAGTTACATTTTGGCGCTAGAAGAGGTTTTGAACTTGTGTTTTCCTTGATTTTTAGTATGATTTTTGCCGTGTTAGATGTTGTTCTTGTTATAGATGATAATTGGTCGGTCTGTTTCGATGATTCTATCACATATTTCACTTTTATCACATGAATAGCAGAGAAACTGGTTGTGTGGATAGAAAAATGTTATTTTTGGTATGAGTTTCCCCTGGAAAATGCAATTATAGATATATATTTCCGGCAAGAGTAGTATATTTTTCCGGCGAGTTAGTATGAACTTTAGGGTCATAAAGGAAACTGCATTCTAAAACTCTTTCAAAAAAATTTCCTTAAATGGTTGTCGACTTGTCGTACTGTCATTTCGATTTGAAAATCACAATCACATATGATGTTTTTGCAATTCTTGTCATGATTAGGTCATCATCTGCACATCACGTGATCTAAAGCTGTTGTTTTTGTCTTTCATTCATCAACATTCTGAAAAGTAATCCAACTAATTTATTTGGCATTTACCCACAGTACTAACAGAGCAATACTGTCAGGAAGTGTGTTTGTTCTCCTTTACAGATCTTCGGCGAACGGGTCCTAGAGGTAGAAGCGGTAAAGCACCAGCGGGTAGGCCTCCGCCACATCCTATCCTTCCTACACCAGTGACGTTTCCCAGTGGTCACAACACTAGAAGCAGGGGTGTGGAACCAGCTGGTCAAGCAGATACTTTTTTGGCAAGCTCATCTCGGCGACCACCTATTCAGCGAGCATCACGCCAGGATGAGGTTTACATGGAGGACATTACTCACTTAGAGAATGCAGAAAGATCACCTGAGCCTAATTCATTACTACGAAGGGTCAGCAGTGAAATAGAAGCAAATGCTTACGACGAGCAGGTTGATGGTGGCAGATTCACTCAGAGAGCCATTGGCGAGTCATCAAATGTTGTGGGAGCAGTTCAGAACGCTAGGGCAAGAGATACAGCAGCAGTTAATGTTCAGCAGCGGCCAGTACAAGATGTCGGCGAAGCACTACAGGCGACAGAAGAAATCCCAGTAGTGGTGGCGGAACCTGTTAAGGGCGGGAGAAATTCCACAGGCTGCTAGTGGAAATGATGCGGCGATAGTACCAGGTGCCACCATAACTCTCCCTGTGGTGGTACTAGACAACACAGGATCCACTAATAACACCGAAACCTTGTTGAGGCAAATCCTTGAGGCCAACAACAGGCAGGTGGATCAGGTGCAGAGGCAAATGCAGTTGCAGATGGAGACTGTACTTCAGAGCCATAGAGAGTTGATGGCGGCACAAAATAGAGGTCATGCATCCCATTCGCATACAACTCGCCATGCGTCCCATTCGCATACAACTCGCCATGCGTCCCATGCGCATACAACTCGCCAGGCATCCCATTCACATACAACTCGCCGAGCTGAAAAAAGTGGAACCAACACAACAGAAGTCTCAGATTCATCGGCGAAATATGATGAAAGGGGTAGAAGGATTAATGTGCCTAGAAGAGATAGTGAATAATATAACGATTCTGGACGGCGGCATAGAGTAGATAAAGATATGAAGAGAGACCTTCGTCGGCTAAAAACTAAAGTGGCAGCTTTGAGCGGATCTTCAAAGGAGTCGAAATACAAGGTTGCACTTTCAGAGGCGCAGAAAACACCCTTTCATGATTGTATTACATATGGGTATGTGTCCACTAAGTTTTCTATGCCCAAATTCACATCCACCTATGATGGAACTGGAGACCTTGCACATCATTCAAGAGCTTATAAGCGAGACTTGGCGGCTTGGATAGGATCAGATCCCATAATGTGTATGGCATTCCCCGCTACACTCAAAGATGAAGCCTTAGCTTGGTTTGATGGGCTGGAAGAAGGAAAAATTAAATCTTTTGAGAAATTAGAAGGCAAATTCTTGCGTGCTTTTATTCAGAACAACAGAAGTCGGCCTGACGTGGAAAGACTATTCAACATCAAGAGATGGTCCTCGGAGACTTACAAAATTTTTATCCAAAGATGAAGGAAGTCGAGTAGTGAAGTGGGATCAGAAGTGTTAGGGCATTGTCCGGTCAAACCCACTAGCGTTGGTATGTCAAGCTAGTTGTCAGTTTTAGGTGTCAAAACTCAATTCTTGATTTAGCCTACTAGAGTTTAGATTTCGGAAATGGGATATAGACAGAGTAGTAGAGACCTTGAAGACGAAGACTGTGAAGACAAAGAAGACATCAATTATTCTTCATCGACAAAAGGTTAGTAGGAGTTATGAGTTTATGGATATTCTTCTATTTCTACTTTCTCTATTCTTTCGAAATATAGTCGACTACTTTAGTAGTGATAATAACGATTGAGATCATATTCTTGTGTAACATGGCTTTGTGTCATGACCAGTATTTGATCCCACGAATACTGTGAGTCAAGAATGTATGAGATAGATTCGACACCATATGTCCATTGCAATGGTTTGCTTGCAAACTGTTAGTTGGATATGGATGAATCTAAAGGAGTACTCTTGAGCAAAGAGTCCATGGATCACAACTGAGGACGTTCTCACGTCTAAGTTCTGGCTCAGCCCAGTACGACCAGCGGTATCCAGATTTGACCAAATTTGACCGACAGACGGTTCCCGAACCGGTCTGCGTACCAGACACTTGGGAATTCTCCTGAGTTCGAGATGTCTATTTTGTTCACGTACCAGTACGTGAACCTGACGTGGATATCTCACTGGTTGTCGAATTTAGTGTATATTCTTTTAAAATTTCACTCTGAGTCAAATTCCAAACTCCTTTCTCTCTTAGATGGACTTGTGTAAAACATAAAGACCTTTTGTGTTCCATCTAACGATCCTCAATGAGTCAATAAGATAAGATTATCTCTGGTATGTTGGATTTCTATCTTGAAGTGTTTTTGAGCCAACAAAACACTTGGCAGATAATTCTAAAAAGAATTCCAATTGAGATTAATCTCTATTACTTGGTTGGCAAGTTTAGGGTTTCCTTAACTTGTGGGACAAGTAATTGATTGCTTAATTCCAAAGAAACCTATCTTATTGAGTGCTATAAATAGAGGTGTCTACGGACGAATATCGCAAGCATCAAGCATACGTGAAGGTCCTTAGGGAAGGTAACGTAAACTCTTTTCACTTCGGTGAACGCTTGTTGTGGTATAGTCATCCTCTATAGGTTGCAGCTCCTCTGGGAACTCCCTACGACTATAAAGACTTCTCTTGAGAGTTGGGAAGCACAGGTAGATTGATCCTTTGTGGTTGATCAGATTAACCTGTAACCTCAGTAACCTATCCTAGTTCTTGTCTATTCTAAAGTCCGTCTCTTATGATATACGGCTATTCAAGAACTAGTTAAGTTACGTAAAGGTTGGAAAGGTAGCAACGCACGGCTGCACTCGGTGTTGTAAGACCTAGTTGGCTCCAGTTATATAAGTTCCTTAAGTGGTTCTTCGTGTATAACTGAGGCAGATTTGAATTGGGCATTGCTTACTTGGTTTGCGTGTCAACCCCGATTCAAGAAGTAGATTTCCGTATGACCTGGATCTAACAATCCGAAGGAATTCATCTTGTGTGTGGTAAACTGATAGAGGACAGTTACACCATACGTCAACAGTTTGGTTGAAAAGCCAGTATTGTTGACATAAGCCTTTGGCATCGGTCAAAGCAACTCCTAGGCCTGTAACGGACGTCAGCTAGGGGAATCAAGTGCGTGACGATCTGTGGGGGATCCAGAGACGTAAGGAAGGCGACAATATCCAATTCGCTTGGAGGGCTTGAGTTGGTCTCTGCTACATCCCAGACCGAAGTCTTATAGTAGGCTAGTGTTTGTAGTCAGTTTGTACTGGGCGGTGTTCAAACTGGACGAGGTCCCGAGGTTTTTCTGCAAGGCAGTTTCCTCGTTAAAAAAACGTTTGGTGTCTTGTGTGCTTTTACTTTCCGCATTATAACTCTGATTTATAATTAAAGCACCAAGTAGTACGTTATTGCCTAACTGTCGAGATTACTCCAGTTAGAGGTTTGGATATTGATTTTTGAGATCGTCCAGACTTTTACCATAAGACTCACGAGCCAAAACGAAAATTTGGTGTATTTCGGCACCCCTTCTTTTTCAAGAAGTATCAGAAAAGGAGAAGATAAGGTCATTTCTTAGCGCCATGGAGACGACAGACCTATTGTGCCAAAAATTATTCTGGGAAATGCCGAAGGACATGCAGACTTTGAGGGCGATGCATGATGAATGGATAAATTATGAAGAAATCCGAGAAGAGGAGCTTCTCCTAAAGAAAGAGAGAGCAAAACAAATTAACTCGATCAATAGTTTCTCGCCGAAGGATCAGGAAAGAATAAAAAAAGAATGGAAAAAAGCAGAACATCGGAAGTTGGCACAAATTCCCTCTTCGGCGATGGTAGTACCTGAGGTAGTAAAGCAGCAACAGCAAGTCACCGCCGAGCAGCATTGGAATTCGCAGAAGCGAGAGAATTATGATGGGCGAGATAAGCAAGACAATCGATGAGGAAACTATGGACGAGGAGGAAGAGATAATAGGCGAAATGAGAATGGTGAAAGAAGATATAATGGAGATAATAGGAAATTCGGCAGAAGCAACCAGCAGCCTTTCCAAGATGCTACTTTACCAAAGTTACGTGTCTCCTATACTGATGCATTCGGTCAAATTGAGAGCTCAAACTGCAGAGATGACATTCGCTATCCTTACAATAGAGGAAATCCCAGGGCCCCGCCGACCAATACCAATTCTTTCTGTCAATTCCATCAGTTCCATGGTCACACAACTGAGAACTGCACTGGCGTGCAGCAAGAAGTCCATAGATTCATCCGCTTGGGGAAATTTTAGGAATTCCTAGAGTTACCACCGCCGCCACCTATCATGGTCCAGCCAATCCAAGCCATCCCAGCTCATGCTCCTAATGTGTACGAGGTAAAGGTTGAGCGAGACTTGTTGGAATTAGACTGTTTTTCCATTGTACATTCAAAGACCAGGGACGAGTTCCATGATAATGTCTTATCTCGAGTGCATAAGCGAGATATAATGGGAAATGAGATTTCTAGTGTCGCCGCTAAGCAAGAACCATTGCAAGATTGGATGAAGGCTTGTGTAGGTTTTTCCGCTGAAGAGATACCTCCAGAAGGAAGAAATCATAACAACCCCCTGGTCCTCACCATTCAAATGGGAAAATTCAAATTGCCTAAGGTACTTATTGATCTAGGCAGTTCGGTGGACATTCTTTTCAACACTGCTTTCAAGGCAATGAGGGCGAAGGATGATAAAATCCCCTCGCCGGCAGTTTCCTCATATAACATTTATGGATTTAATGGCATTGCTTTTAAGCCCAAAAGCGAAATTGAGTTTAAAATCATGATCTGCAAGGAATATTTCTTGAAAACTACTCTTTGCATTGTGGATGTTGACTCGCCGTATTCTTCCATCCTTGGAAGACCATGGCTCCACAGCCTAAAAGGATTACCCTCCACTTATCATCAGCGCATGAGGTTCCCCACACCAATGGGAGTCGCCGAATATGTAGGAGATTTAGCAGTGGCAAAAGCGTGCAATTCGGCGGATATACAAATGCGAGAGAATAGAAAAGCAAAGATTGCAGAGAAAAAGAAGCTCGGCAAGGAAGCGGTTAAGGAGCAGGAAATTCAAAACTTCATCGCCAACCCATCCACATATGTGCATTCAGTAAACTCGGTAGAAGACGGCGAAGTCTGAAGGGAAGACCTTGTAGCAATTAAAAGAACCATCACCGATGGGAGAACCAGAATTACATTTTACGGCGGTGGAACCCACTAAAGACGTAAATATCGGCGAGGATAATGATCCGAAAATGGTCAAGATTGGTACTTTATTAAAGGAAGATGAGTCGGCGGAGCTGCAAGCACTACTCAAAGAATATGTTGATGTCTTTGCCTGGGGTATGAATGAAATGCCAGGCATCGATCCGGCGATAGCATGTCACAAATTGGACATTGATCCAAAGGTTAGGCCTTTCAAGCAAAGGATAAGGAAATTGGCTCCAGCCTATAAAGAGGCAGTGGAGGCAGAGATTGACAAAATGAAGGCGTCTGGTATCATAAGGCCAGTACAATATCCTCAATGGATAGGCAATATGGTAGTAGTACCTAAGAAGAACAAGGGAGTGAGAATCTGCATCGACTTCAGCAACCTCAATAGAGCATGTCCAAAGAATAGTTTTCCGCTACCAAGTATTGACTAAACGGTAGTTGCTACATCGGGTCATGAGTTGCTGTCATTTATGGACGGTTATTCAGGATATAACCAAATACCTTTGGCGGAGGAAGATCAGAAGCACACAACTTTTTTTTCCACCAAAGGATTGTTTTGTTACACTCGAATGCCATTTGGGTTGAAGAATGCCGGCGCTACTTACCAAGAAATGGCGCAGAAGATGTTTGAAAGATGGATAGGGGAGACAATGGAAGTATACGTCGACGACATGCTTGTTAAGAGCAAGAAGAAACAAACTCATGTAGAAGACCTCAGAGAAATATTTAATCACATGCGTATTACTAAACTAAAAATTAATCCGGCGAAATGCGTTTTTGGTGTAACTTCAGGAAAGTTCTTGGGATATGTCGTCACGAAGAAGGGAGTGGAAGCTGATCAAGCCAAGATTAAGGAAATTATAGAGATGCCTTCGCCGGTAACGGTAAAAGACGTTATGCGACTCAATGGGACTTTGGCGTCTCTTAACAGATTCATCTCAAGGTTCTCCGACAAATGCAAATTATTTTTCCAGACATTGAAGAAAGGAGAAAAGTTCAACTGGAATGAGGCACATGAGGCTGCCTTTCAGGGTATTAAAAAGTATTTCGCCACTTTCCCAACAATTCAACCACCTGAGCACGGCGAAGAGCTCAGGGTATATCTCGTCGCAACACCTTTCGCCATAAGTGTTGTGCTTGTAAGAACCAAAGGCGGAGAAACACCTATATATTATATCAGCAGAACACTGCAAGGGGCAGAAAAGAATTATACCAAGATAGAGCAGTTGATCTTGGCGTTGGTCTTTGCATCTCAGCGACTACGCCCATACTTTCATGCTCATCCCATTGTGGTCCTCACCAAAACTCCAATTGAATTTATCCTGCACAGTTCTCAAAGAGTGGGGCGAATTGCCAAGTGGAATCAGCAAATTGAGCAGTTCGGCGTCCAATATGAAATACGTACGGCTCAGCGGTCTCAAGTTATCGCAGACTTTCTCGCCGACTTCCCAATTGATGAAGAAGAAGAGATAGAAGAAATCCCATTTTCTCTGGATGAGCGAGAGCATGAAATGCCAGATCTATTGAAATGCAGTCCTAATGGATGGGAAGTCTATGTAGACGGTTCGTCAAATAAAGAAGGAAAAGGAATAGGAATTGTCCTGACCTCGCCGAAAGGAGCAAGAATAGTACACTCGCTAAGGCTGGAATTCCCGGCGAATAATAATGAGGCAGAATTGAAGCGGTTATTCACGCCATGTGAATACTCATTGAAATGGGCATTAGTGATGTTAGACTAACAAGCGACTCTCAGCTAGTGATTCGACAAATATCTGGACGATATCAGACGGCAGACCCGTCTCTGCAGAAGTAACTAAAACTTGCTAGGGAGTATGACCAGAGGATCACAGGTATCAAGTTTCGCCACATCTGCAGAAAAGACAACAGGCAAGCTGATGCTTTGGCATTTATCTCCTCAATGATGACAAATCCGGATGTCCCTTCGATAGCTATTGAAAGAGTAAAGCAATCATCGGTAGCAGAGCGAGAGCAAAGGGAGGTGTTGACAACAAGCACTGAAGAATCAGCAGAGACAGATTGGAGAACGCCGATACGATATTATTTGGATCGCTCAACCTTACCAGGAAAGCAAATCTTAGCTCACCAAGTCATCAGTCGTTCGGCGAATTATGAACTTCGAGACGGAATTCTGTATCACCGGTCATTCTCAGGACCATTGTTGCGCTGTGTATTGAGAGAGGAAGGCAAGAAATTATTGGAAGCAATCCATGAAGGCGACTGCGGGAATCACAGCGGTCAAAGAGCTTTAGCATTAAAAGTTAGATTGCAAGGATACTATTGGCCTTGGATGAATAGGGATGCAAAAGAATATGTTCAATGATGCAAACCATGCCAGCTGTATGGAAAAAGAATTAAGGCGCCGGCGACATCTTTAAATTCAGTGCTCAGCCCTTGGCCTTTCGCCAAGTGGGGCATTGATATCATTGGACCGCTAACTACAGGCTCAGGACAACGGAAATACATCATTGTGGCGACAGATTATTTCACCAAGTGGTGTGAGGCCAAGGCTATCAGGAAGAAGACAGGACAAGAAGTATTCACATTCGTTTGGGAGAAAATATTTTGCATCGGTGTACCGGCAGTGATATGTACTGATAATGAAAAGGAGCTGGTCGGCGACAACATTAGAAAACTACTTGCTAATTACAGCGTCAAGCTGGGAAAATCAACTCCCTTGTATCCTCAGAGTAACGGGCAAGCGGAAGCCACCAATAAGACTATTGGAATGGGACTGAAGAAAAGGTTGGAGGAGCATAAAAAAGCATGGTGTGAGCATTTACACAATGTTTTATGGTCTTACAGGACTACGGTCCGAGAAGCAACTGGAGCATCTCCTTTCCTACTCACTTTTGGTGCTGAAGCAGTACTCCCATCTGAAGTAATCCTACCAACTACAAAGCATGAGTCATGGGAGAAGAATCTGAATACTGACTTGATCCTAGCGAAGCTAGACGACTTGGAAGAACAGCGGTTGATCGCTCTTGAACACATGGAAAATTATCATCGCCGACTGTCTAGAGAATACAACAAGCGGGTGATCCCAAGAGAATATCAGCCCAGCGAGTTGGTACTTCGAGAAATCCCCCCATCTCAGCGAGAAGGGTGCAGAAAATTGGAACCCACATAGGAAGGCCCTTATGTGGTGAAGAGAGCAGCGGGAAGTGGAGCTTATGTGTTGATTGATGAACATGGCGTGGAACTTGCACATCCTTGGAATGCCAAGTTCATTATGAAGTACTATCCTTGAAGGGAACAATGTAAAATCCGAAGTCTTGGGCGGGCATAATACCTAAGAAGTCTTATTAGCTCATGTAAAACAACATCGAATAAGATCCGGGGACGTAGGTTTGCTATCATGCGCCGAACCCCGTTAACAAGTCACCATGTCACTTGCATTTTTCTGTCACTGGGTATTCTAACCACAGTGACGGCTAAAACCTCAAAGCTCCAAGAGCACAATAGGCTGAGGCAAAAATACTCAGTATCAGGCTATAAAGCCGCTTACAGAGGCACAAATGCCCAATAATTACAAGGCAATAAAAGCCAAACAAAAACCCTGATCAGGTACTAAGGCCAAGCGCCATCTTTAAAGGCAAAATGCCCAAATCAATAAAATCAACTAGAGCCAAGATCTCTTATACAGAAAGCTTGCTTGCTTCATTGAGTGAACAACCTCCTTGTAAATGGTAAGTCCGACCCAGGTTAGCTGTAAGGCCAGTCGTGTTACTTGTTGGTCTGTAAGTTGTTTGGGCGAATAAGACCTTATTCTGTAGCATCACATCGGCGGTGCCGCCGGTGTGCTAATTCGTCTACACGTAGCATCACCTCTGGCGGACGCTATAGTGCAATAAGCCTACTGGCAACTCAAACAACTTATATTAGATCGCCGACGGGCACAAGTAATGGATACGGCGGGGGTGCTAACCTTAGGCTCTGCATGAAATTGTTGGTTGTACAAGCAAAGGACTTTACTCAATGACAAGTTAAGACTTTGAAGAAAAAATAGAAATAGACACGCTAAATTGAGCAAAGGAAAATTGCACATTGTCGATAAACATGAAGATAATATTCAAAAGGGGGAATATAGTTCATTACAAGAAAACAAAAGATAACAGTAGAAGCACAGAAGGAAAAACGAAAACTAAAAAGTTGATACTTTATCCTCTTCAACACCTGGGATCAGCAAAAGGACTTTTTGGGGTAGAAGGCTTGTTTTCATCAAGATCGCTGAGGTCATCATCGCCCACATTTTCAGCTCTAATGCCTTCAGACTGGCGATCATTTCTGGTAGCTTCTTCTGTATGTTGCTCGCCGAAATTCTCACCTTCTGTATTCTCAGCGCCGATGTCTTGGGGCGGATGTTTTTCCCCATCTTCTCCTTCTCTGTTTTCACCCTGATTTTTATCTCTGATTTCTTCTTCTGAAGCTTCCTCCTTTGATTCCTCCTCTTCTTGACTATATTCTTCTTCTTCACCTTCTTCTTCTGGTAGTTCTTCCTCTTCTTCTTGAGTGAATGCCTTCTCCTTCTCTAATTGCTCGGCGAGTTGCTGAGGAGTAGGTCGTCGATATTCCAAGGGAATTTTTACTTTATACTGAGGCAAGAACTTGTCAGCGAAGTCCTGAGCGCCGATAAAGGCAGCATTAACGACATTTTCCTCATGTCGCTTTTCCCAATACTGGATGTCATCCTTGGCTTCGGCAATCTCTATCTGAAGACTATCGCGGACGTTCTCAAGCTCTTGAATCTTGCCAGCACAAGATTCATGGTCAAGAAGTTGCCTGTTCAAATCTGGAAACTTGCCTTCACAGGAGTCATGCTCTTTGAGTCTCTCGGACAAGTATTTTATCTTGCCAGGGCAAGACTTGTGTTCTTTGAGCTCATCAGTAAGCTCAATGACCTTCTCCTCAAGCTCATGGCAACCTTTGTTGATCTCCTTTTGGTGGTCTACTTCATTTCTCAAAGTCTGAATGGTAGCTGAGGCAAGAAAACAAATGAATATGTAAAGATGGCTGAAAAGAAAGCAAGTATAAAAGTTATAGGTAAACCCTACAATAACTATCTTATAGGTTGCGGACATATACTCGCATACCCTCTTGTGCTTCCCTAAACTGAGTCATATGAAACTCAAAATTTTCATTGGCGCACGGACCTAACATTTGGTCTATTTGGCGTTGTTGGGTAGAACATTGCTTGTATAAATCGATCGCCAAAGCTTCGTGTCTGCCGCTGCATCTTTCCAGCGTTGAATTTGGAACTCGGCGGTTTCCTTGTCAGTACTTAAGCGAATAATTCGTGAAGCTAGATTATCGTCTCTAGATTTCTCATCTTGCCAAAGGAAAGAAGCTTGCTTGTGACCAATCTCGGCCTCCTTTTTAGCAGCAATGGCTAACTCCTCTCGGCGAAGTGCGTCGTCACGTTGGCTAGTCATCCAGCCTAATTCCGATCGAGCAGCTTGATAAGTATCACAGAGGTTTCTTATAATGTCGATATCTTGATCCAATTCTCGACGACACCATTTAAGGTCCTTGAGGAAATTGAACAATTGACTACACTGCTTAAAGTTACTATTACTAAGTCTCTCGATTTCGGATTCAACTCGCCTAAGCCTATCGTCATCGGAGGAATGGCAACCTTGGAGGGCAGGAAATCTAAGGGTCGGCGAAAGAGAAAAACTGAAAGAAAAATAATATAACAAAGGAGATATAAAGATAACTTACTTTGTTGGGTTCTGATTTTCAGGCTTCGTTCTTGAACCACGCCCTTCAACCTTTCAATCTCCTTGCTCCGAACTGAAGAATCATGTGTCAACTGGTTGATCTTGTTGTTAAGATTAATAATCTCACGACCAAGATCCTCGTTAGCCGAGGCAAGACTCAAGCTATGGTGAAAGTGCTGAAATTACAAAATATAAACATAAGTATTCAACGGCGACTGAATTAGCAACATGAAAACCTTAAAAGAGGAATACCATGTTGAAAAGATTGAAGTGTTCTTGATAAGGGATAATAAAGGCAGCCTTGTGAAAATTTGGGTGATGAACAAACCCAAGGCGACTATACTGCGCCAGTACTTCAAAGTACTCTGAATCTGGACAATCATCCGTCACGCTAAGCTTGTTAAAGGCTTCGACGAGCATATTTGGTGCAGTAAGCTGCAATTTTCCAGGACCTTTAGCGGGCTGAGGAGTAAGTGGATGTCGAGGCAATCTGTCAAGAACAACTAAGCCAGCGAGATGTGGCTCAAGAGCTGAAGCAGGAGGAGTTTGACGAGTTAACTCTGGATTCTTTGAAGAAGAAGTTGTAAGGGTAGAAAATACCTTAGCGATATAAAATCATCTGAGAAGAGAAGCTAGGCCAAGCAGTATGGCAGAGATGTAGGGGATCAACGAGTAAGCGATATCGGCGATATATGAGCATAGTACGGCGAGTACAAGAGAGGTGAAGGGCGAGGTTGATCAGCGAGAGAAGACATGTCATCAATTGGTAGTTGAGAAGTAGGTGCGCATTTAAGAGGAGTCAGAACGGATATATTGTCAGGTTGACTGAGTGGACTCAGTGGGGGGTGCGTCATCGTTCTTATCCACTAAAAGATGATATCGTCTATGTTAATAAAGTAAGGTCTAGGTCGCCGAGGTATGTACATCGGCGAGTCAAGACAAACTGGTGTCAGTCTTTGGTTGTTTGTATTAGCTATAATCCACTATGTAAGAGGTCTTTAAATACCTAAGGAAAAAGGGGTTTGACACATTTCGGATTGGTCTAGAGAGAGGAAAAGTATCATACTTGCTCTCTATAGCCTAAGGCTGAAATTAGGGTTCTTATTGTGAGATTATACTTAGAAGATTGGCAAGGTAAATGGGAGTTGTAATCATGCTTATACTAGTGATAATCCTTGGATGTAGTCCTTACTTAAGAGGGCGAACCAAGTAAAACATCTTGTCAAGTATCTCTAACCCTTCTCTCATTAATACTTCTCATGTTACTTGTTAGATGTATGTCTAGGAATGATTGTGTGTATGTTGGTGTATGATATTTGGGTGTACTGTATAAGATCTAACCATTGGGGTTTTATACAGTTACATTTTGGCGCTAGAAGAGGTTTTGAACTTGTGTTTTCCTTGATTTTCAGTATGTTTTGTTGATGTTATCATATGTTCTTTTGTTTCCATATATGGTATGACTTACATGCCGTAGAGCTCGCCGTTAATGTTTTAGTCACTTTCTCCTGCTAGTTAGAGGTGTTATGCTCGCTGTGTAGGATTTTCTTTATGATTCCCCTCTTGTTTTGCCATATATGGTATATAATGTGGTTTGTTATAAGGTTCTCTTGTAGAATACTGCTAAGATTAGAAAAACTAGGATATTTCTAGTATGTTGTGGTGATGGATCTGGGTTTTCAGCACATATTTTTTGCTATTTTTGGGAAATCATGCCGTGTTAGACGCTGTTCTTGTTATAGATGAGAGTTGGCCGGTCTGTTTCGATGGTTCTATCACATATTTCACTTTTATCACATGAATAGCAGAGAAACTGGTTATGTGGTTAGAAAAATGTTATTTTTGGTATGAGTTTCTCCTGGAAAATGCAAATATAGATACATATTTCCGGCAATAGTAGTGTCTTTTTCCGGCGAGTTAGTATGAACTTTAGGGTCATAGTAGTGTCTTTTTCCGGCAATAGTGGTATGTAAGTTTTAGCTGCATTCTAAAACTCTTTCAAAAAAATTTCCTTAAAATGGTTGTCGTCCTGTCGTTTTGATTTGAAAATCACAATCACATATGATGTTTTTGCAATCCTTGTCATGATTAGGTCATCATCTGCACATCACGTGATTTAAAGTTGTTATTTTTGTCTTTCATTCATCAACATTCTAAAAAGTAACCCAACTAACTTATTTGACATTTACCCACAGTACTAACAGAGCAATACTGTCAGGAAGTGTGTTTGTTCTTTTCCACAGATCTTCGGCGAATGGGTCCTAGAGGTAGAAGCGGTAAAGCCCCAGCGGGTAGGCCTCCGCCACATCCTATCCCACCTACACCAGTGATGTTTCCCAGTGGTCACAATACTAGAAGCAGGGGTGTGGAACCAGCTGGTCTAGCAGATACTTTTTTGGCAAGCTCATCTCGGCGACCACCTGTTCAGCGAGCATCACGCCAGGAGGAGGTTTACATGGAGGACATTACTCACTTAGAAAATGCAGAAAGATCATCCGAGCCTAATTCATTACTACGAAGGGTCAGCAGTGAAATAGAAGCAAATACTTACGGCGAGCAGGTTAATGGTGGCAGAGTCACTCAGAAAGTCATTGGCGAGTCATCAAATGTTGTGGGAGCAGTTCAGAACGCTAGGGCAAGAGATACAGCAGCAGTTAATGTTCAGCAGCGGCCAGTGCAAGATATCGGCAAAGCACCACATGCGACAGAAGAAATCCCAGTAGTGGTGGCGGAACCTGTTACGGCGGGAGAAATTCCACAGGCTGCTAGTGGAAATGATGTGGCAATAGTACCAGGTGCCACCATAACTCGCCCTGTGGTGGTACTAGACAACACAGGATCCACTAATAACACTGAAACCTTGCTAAGGCAAATCCTTGAGGCCAACAATCGGCAGGCGGATCAGGTGCAGAGGCAAATGCAGTTGCAGATGGAGACTGTACTTCAGAGTCATAGAGAGTTGATGGTGGCGCAAAATAGAGGTCATGCATCCCATTCGCATACAACTTGCCATGCGTCCCATTCGCATTCAACTCGCCATGCGTCCCATGCGCATACAACTCACCTGGCATCCCATTCACATACAACTCGCCGAGCTGAAAAAAGTGGAACCAGCACAGCAGAAGTCTCAGATTCATCGGCGAAATATGATGAAAGGGGTAGAAGGATTAATGTGCCTAGAAGAGATAGTGAAGAATATAACAGTTCTAGATGGCGGCATATAGTAGATAAAGAGATGAAGAGAGACCTTCACCGTCTAAAAACTAAAGTGGAAGCATTAAGCGGATCTTCAAAGGAGTCGAAATACAAGGTTGCACTTTCAGAGGCGCAGAAAACACCCTTTCATGATTGTATTACATATGAGTATGTGTCCACTAAGTTTTCTATGCCCAAATTCACCTCCACCTATGATGGAACTGGAGACCCTGCCCAACATTCAAGACCTTATAAGCGAGACTTGGCGGCTTGGGTAGGATCAGATCCCATAATGTGTATGGCATTCCCCGCTACACTCAAAGATGAAGCCTTAGCTTGGTTTGATGGGTTGGAAGAAGGAAAAATTAAATCTTTTGACAAGTTAGAATGCAAATTCTTGCGTGCTTTTATTCAGAACAACAGAAGTCGGCCTGGCGTGGAAAGACTATTCAACATCAAGAGAAGGCCCTCGGAGACTTACAAAAATTTTATCCAAAGATGGAGGAAGGAGAGTAGTGAAGTGGGATCAGAGGTATCAGAAAAGGAGAAGATAAGGTCATTTCTTAGCGCCATGGAGACGACAGACCAACTGTACCAATATTATTCTGGGAAATGCCGAAGGACATGCAGACTTTGAGGGCGATGCATGATGAATGGATAAATTATGAAGAAATCCGAGAAGAGGAGCTTCGCCTAAAGAAAGAGAGAGCAAAACAAATTCACTCGATCAATAGTTTCTCGTAGGAGGATCAAGAAGAAATTAAAAAAGAATGGAAGAAAGCAGAACAACGGAAGTTAGCACAAATCCCCTCTACGACGATGGTAGTACCTGAGGTAGAAAAGCAGCAACAGCAAGTCACCGCCGAGCAGCATTGGAATTCGCAGAAGCGAGAGAACTATGATGGGCGAGATAAGCAAGACAATTGAGGAGGAAACTATGGACGAGGAGGAAGAGACAATCGGCGAAATGGGAATGGTGAAAGAAGATATAATGGGGATAATAGAAAATTCGGCAGAGGCAACCAGCAACCTTTCCAAGATGCTACTCTACCAAAGTTACGTGTCTCCTACACTGATGCATTTGGACAAATTGAGAGCTCAAACTGCAGAGATGACATCCGCTATCCTTACAATAGAGGAAATCCCACGGCCCCGCAGACCAATACTAATTCCTTCTGTCAATTCCATCAGTTCCATGGTCATACAACTGTGAACTGCACCGGCGTACAGCAAGAAGTCCATATATTCATCCGCTTGGGGAAATTTCAGGAATTCCTAGAGTTGCCACCGCCGCCTCCTATCATGGTCCAGCCAATCCAAGCCATCCCAGCTCATACTCCGAATGTGTACGAGGTAAAAGTTGAGCGAGACTTGTTGGAATTGGACTGCTTTTCCATTGTACATTCAAAGATTACCAGGGACGAGTTCCATGATAATGTCTTATCTCGGGTGCATAAGCGAGATAGAATGGGAAACGAGATTTGTAGTGTCGCCGCTAACCAAGAACCATTGCAAGATTGGATGAAGGCTTGTGTAGGTTTCTCCGCTGAAGAGATACCTCCAGAAGGGAGAAATCACAACAACCCCCTGGTCCTCACCATTCAGATGGGAAAATTCAAATTGCCTAAGGTACTTATTGATCCAGGCAGTTCGGTGGACATTCTTTTCAACACTGCTTTCGAGGCAATGAGGGCGAAGGATGATAAAATCCCCTCGCCGACAGTTTTCTCATATAACATATATGGATTTAATGGTATTGCTTCTAAGCCCAAAGGCGAAATTGAGTTTAAAATCATGATCTGCAAGGAATATTTCTTGAAAACTACTCTTTGCATTGTGGATGTTGACTCGCCGTATGCTGCCATCCTTGGAAGACCATGGCTCCACAGCCTAAAAGGATTACCCTCCACTTATCATCAGCGCCTGAGGTTCCCCACACCAATGGGAGTCGCCGAATATGTAGGATATTTAGCAGTGGCAAAAGCGTGCAATTCAGCGGATATACAAATGCGAGAGAATAGAAAAGCGAAGATTGTATAGAAAAAGAAGCTCGACAAGAAATCAGTTAAGGAGCAGGAGATTCAAGACTTCATCGCCAACCCCTCCACATATGTGCATTCAGCAAACTCGGTAGAAGATTCGGCGAAGTCTGAAGGGAAGACCGTATAACAATTAAAGGAACCATCGCCGGTGGGAGAACAAGAATTACATTTTACAGCGGTGGAACCTACTAAAGACGTGAATATCGGCGATGATAATGATCCGAAAATGGTCAAGATTGGTACTCTGTTAGAGGAAGATGAGTCGGCGGAGTTGCAAGCACTGCTCAAAGAATATGTTGATGTCTTTGCCTGAGGCATGAATGAAATGCCAGGCATCGATCCAGCGATAGCATGTCACAAATTGGACATTGATCCAAAGGCCAGGCCTTTCAAGCAAAGGATAAGGAAATTGGCTCCAGCCTATAAAGAGGCAGTGGAAGCAGAGATTGACAAAATGAAGGCGTCTGGTATCATAAGGCTAGTGCAATATCCTCAATGGATAGCCAATATGGTAGTAGTACCTAAGAAGAATAAGGGAGTGAGAATCTGCATCGACTTCAGTGACCTCAATAGAGCATGTCCAAAGAATAGTTTTCCGCTACCAAGTATTGACCAAACTGTAGATGCTACATCGGGTCATGAGCTGCTGTCATTTATGGACGGTTATTCAGGATATAACCAAATAACTTAGGCGGAGGAAGATCAAAAGAACACATCTTTCTTTTCCACCAAAGGTTTGTTTTGTTACACTCGAATGCCATTTGGGTTGAAGAATGCCGGCGCTACTTACCAAGAAATGGCACAGAAGATGTTTGAAAGATGGATAGGGAAGACAATGGAAGTATACGTCGACGACATGCTTGTTAAGAACAAGAAGAAACAAACTCATGTAGAAGACCTCAGAGAAATATTTAATCACATGCGTGTTACTAAACTAAAAATCAATCCGGCGAAATGCGTTTTTGGTGTAACTTCAGGAAAGTTCTTGGGATATGTCGTCACGAAGAAGGGAGTGGAGGCTGATCAAGCCAAGATTAAGGCAATTATAGAGATGCCTTCGCCGGTAACGGTAAAAGACGTTATGCGACTCAATGGGACTTTGGCGTTACTCAACAGATTCATCTCAAGGTTCTCCGACAAGTGCAAATTATTTTTTCAGACATTGAAGAAGGGGGGAAAGTTCAGCTGGACAGAGGCACATGAGGCTGCTTTTCAAGGTATTAAAAAATATCTCGCCTCTCTCCCAGCAATTCGACCACCAGAGCACGACGAAGAACTCAGAGTCTATCTCGCTGCAGCACCTTTCGCCATAAATGCTGTGCTTGTAAGAACCAAAGGCGGAGAAACGCCTATATATTATATCAGCAGAACACTGCAAGGGGCAGAAAAGAATTATACTAAGATAAAGCAGTTGATCTTGGCGTTGGTCTTTGCATCTCAACGACTACGCCCATACTTTCACGCTCATCCCATTGTGGTCCTCACCAAAACTCCAATAGAATCCATCCTGCACAGTTCTCAAAGAGTGGGGCGAATCGCCAAGTGGAATCAGCAAATTGAGCAGTTCGGCGTCCAATATGAAATACGTACGGCTCAGCGATCTCAAGTTATCGCGGACTTTCTCGCCGACTTCCCAATTGATGAAGAAGAAGAGATAGAAGAAATCCCATTCTCTCTGGATGAGCGAGAGCATGAAATGCCAGATCTATTGAAATGCATTCCTAATGGATGGGAAGTCTATGTAGACGGTTCGTCAAATAAAGAAGGAAAAGGAATAGGAATTGTCCTGACCTCGCCGAAATGAGCAAGAATAGTACACTCGCTAAGGCTAGAATTCCCGGCGACTAATAATGAGGCAGAATATGAAGCGGTTATTCACGCCATGCAAATACTCATTGAAATGGGTATCAGTGATGTTAGATTAACAAGCGACTCTCAGCTAGTGATTCGACAGATATCTGGACGGTATCAGACAACAGACCCGTCTCTGCAGAAGTACCTAAAACTTGCTAGGGAGTATGCCCAGAGGATCACATGTATCAAGTTTCGCCACATCTGCAGAAAAGACAACAGGCACGCCGACGCTTTGGCGTTCATCTCCTCAATGATGATAAATCCAGATGTCCCTTCAATGGCTATTGAAAGGGTGAAGCAATCATCGGTAGCAGAGCGAGAACAAAGAGAAGTATTGACAACAAGCACTGAAGAATCAGCAGAGACAGATTGGAGAGCGCCGATACAATATTATTTGGATCGTTCAACTTTGCCGGGGAAACAAATTTTAGCCCATCAAGTCATTAGTAGATCGGCGAACTATGAGCTTCGAGATGGAATCCTATATCGCCGGTCATTCTCAGGACCATTGATGCGCTGTGTATCGAGAGAAGAAGGCAAGAAATTACTGGAAGCAATCCATGAAGGAGACTGTGGGAATCACGGTGGTCAAAGAGCTTTAGCATTAAAAGTCAGAATGCAAGGATACTATTGGCCTTGGATGAATAAGGATGCAAAAGAATATATGTTCAGCGATGTAAACCATGCCAGTTGTATGGAAGAAGAATTAAGGCGCCGGCGACATCTTTAAATTCAGTGCTCAGCCCTTGGCCTTTCGCCAAGTGGGGCATTGATATCATTGGACCACTAACTACAGGCTCTGGGCAACGGAAATATATCATTATGGCGACAGATTATTTCACCAAGTGGGGTGAGGCCAAGGCTATCAGGAAGAAGACAGGACAAGAAGTATTCACGTTCATTTGGGAGAACATATTCTGCAGATTCGGCGTAGCGGCGGAGATATGTACAGACAATGGAAAGGAACTGGTCGGCGACAACATAAGAAAACTACTCGCCAACTACAGTGTCAAGCTGGGAAAATCAACTCCCTTGTACCCTCAGATGAACGGGCAGGCGGAAGCCACCAATAAGACTATTGGAATGGGACTGAAGAAAAGGCTGGAGAAGCACAAAAAGGCATGGTGTGAGCATTTACACAATGTTTTGTGGTCTTATAGAACTACGGTCCGTGAAGCAACGGGAGCATCTCCTTTTCTACTCACTTTCGGTGCTGAAGCAGTACTCCCATCTGAAGTAATCCTGCTAACTACAAAGCATGAAGCATGGGAAAAAAATCTGAATACTGACTTGATTCTAGCCAAGCTGGATGATTTGGAAGAACAACGGCTAATCGCCCTTACACACATGGAAAATTATCATCGCCGACTGTCAAGAGAATACAACAAGCGGGTGATCCCAAGAGAATATCAGCCTGGCGAGTTGGTACTTTGAGAAATTCCCCCGTCTCAGCGAGAAGGATGCAGGAAGTTGGAACCTGTATGGGATGGCCCTTATGTGGTCAAGAGAGTGGCTGGGCCAGGAGGATATATATTGATTGATGAGCACGGCGTGCAACTTGAACATCCTTGGAACGCCAGGTTCCTTAAGAAGTACTATCCTTGAAGGAAACAATGTAAAGTCCGAAGTCTTGGGCGGGCATAATACCCAAGAAGTCTTATTAGCTCATGTAAAACAACAGCGAATAAGATCCGGGGACGTAGGTTTGCTATCATGCGCCGAACCCATTAACAAATCACTATGTCACTTGCATTTTTTTTCTTTCACTGGGTATTCTAACCACAGTGACGGCTAAAATTTCAAAGCTCCAAGAGCACAATAGGCTGAGGCAAAAATACTCAGTATCAGGCTATAAAGCCGCTTACAAAGGCAAAAATGCCCAATAATTATAAGGCAATAAAGCCACACAAAAACCCTGATCAGGTATTAAGGCCAAGCGCCATCTTTAAAGGCATAATGCCCAAATCAATGAAATCAACTAGAGCTAAGATCTCTTATAAAGAAAGCTTGCTTGCCTCATTGAGTGAACAACCTCCTTGTAAATGGTTAGTCCGACCCAGGTTAGCTATAAGGCCAGTCGTGTTAATTGTTGATCTGTAAGTGTTTGGCGCATAAAAACCCTTTGCTGTAGCATCACATCGGCAGTTCCGCTGGTGTGCTAATCCGTGTACGCCGTAGCATCACCTCTGGCTGACGCTATAGTGTATTAAAGTCTATGAGGGCAACCCAAACAACTTATATTAGATCGCCGATGGGCACAAGTAATGGATACGACTGGGGTGCTAACCTTCGGCTCTGTATGAAATTGTTGGATGTACAAGCAAATGACTTCACTCAATGACAAGTTAAGACTTTGAAGACAAAATGGAAATAGACATGCTAAATTGAGCAAAAGAAAAATTGCACATTGTCGACAAACATAAAGATAACATTCAAAAGGGGAATATAGTTCATTACAAGAAAACAAAAGGTAACAGTAGAAGCACAGAAGGAAAAAAAAAACGAAAACACAAAGGCCGATGCTTTATCCTCTTCAACACCTAGGATCGTAAAAAGGGCTTTTTGGGGTAGAAGGCTTGTTTTCATCATGATCGCTGAGGTCATCATCGCCCGCATCTTCAGCTCTAGTGCCTTCAGACTGGCGATCATTTCGAGTAGCTTCTTCTGTAGGATGCTCGCCGATATTCTCACCTTATGTATTCCCAGCGCCGATGTCTTGGGTCTAATGTTTTTCCCCATCTTCTCCTCCTCTATTTTCACCTTGATTTTCATCTCTGACTTCTTCTTCTGAAGCTTCTTCCTCTGATTCCTCCTCTTCTTGACTATATTCTTCTTCTTCACCTTCTTCTTCTGGTAGTTCTTCCTCTTCTACTTGAGTGAATGCCTTCTCCTTCTCTAATTGCTCGGCGAGTTGCTGAGGAGTAGGTCGTCGATATTCCAAGGGAATTTCTACTTTATACTGAGGCAAGAACTTGTAAGCGAAGTCCTGAGCGCCGATAAAGGCAGCATTAACGACATCTTCCTCATGTCGCTTTTCCCAATACTGGATGTCATCCTTGGCTTCGGCAATCTCTATCTGAAGACTATCGCGGACGTTCTCAAGCTCTTGAATCTTGCCAGCACAAGATTCATGGTCAAGAAGTTGCCTGTTCAAATCTGCAAACTTGCCTTCACAGGAGTCATGCTCTTTGAGTCTCTCGGACAAGTCTTTTATCTTGCCAGGGCAAGACTTGTGTTCTTTGAGCTCATCAGTAAGCTCAATGACCTTCTCCTCAAGCTCGTGTCAACCTTTGTTGATCTCCTTTTGGTGGTCTACTTCATTTCTCAAAGTCTGAATGGTAGCTGAGGCAAGAAAACAAATGAATATGGTAAAGATGGCTGAAAAGAAAGCAAGTATAAAAGTTATAGGTAAACCCTACAATAACTACCTTATAGGTTGCGGACATATACTCACATACCCTCTTGTGCTTCCCTAAACTGAGTCATATGAAACTCAAAATTTTCAGTGGCGCACGGACCTAACATTTGGTCTATTTGGCGTTGTTGGGTAGAACATTGCTTGTATAAATCGATCGCCAAAGCTTCGTGTCTGCCGCTGCATCTTTCCAGCGTTGAATTTGGAACTCGGCGGTTTCCTTGTCAGTACTTAAGCGAATAATTAGGGAAGCTAGATTATCGGCTCTAGATTTCTCCTCTTGCCAAAGGAAAGAAGCTCGCTTGTGACCAATCTCGGCCTCCTTTTTAGCAGCAATGGCTAACTCCTCTCGGCGAAGTGCGTCGTCACGTTGGCTATTCATCCAGCCTAATTCCGATCGAGCAGCTTGATAAGTATCACAGAGGTTTCATATAATGTCGATATCTTGATCCAATTCTCGACGACACCATTTAAGGTCCTTGAGGAAATTGAACAATTGACTACACTGCTTAAAGTTACTATTACTAAGTCTCTCGATTTCAGATTCAGCTCGCTTAGGCCTATCGTCATCGGAGGAATGGTAACCTTGGAGGGCAGTTAATCTAAGGGTCGGCGAAAGAGCAAAACTGAAAGAAAAATAATATAACAAAGGAGATATAGAGATAACTTACTTTGTTGGGTTGTGATTTTCAGGCTTCGTTCTTGAACCACGCCCTTCAACCTTTCAATCTCCGTGCTTTGAACTGAAGAATCATGTGTCAGCTGGTTGATCGTGTTGTTAAGATTAATGATTTCACGCCCAAGACCTTCATTGGCCGAGGCAAGGCTCAAGCTATGATGAAAATGCTGAAATCACAAAGTACAAGCATAAGTATTCAATAACGCTTAAAAGGGCAAAATGTTTAAAAGAGACATACCATGTTAAAAAGATTGAAGTGTTCCTGATAAGTGATAATGGAGGCAGCATTGTGAAAGTTTGGGTGATGAACAAACCCAGGGCGACTATACTGCGCCAGTACTTCAAAGTACTCTGTATCTGGACAATCATCCACCACGCTAAGTCTACCAAAGGCTTCTGCGATCATATATGGTACAGTAGGTTGCACCTTTCCAGGACCTTTAGCGGGTTGAGGAGTAAGAGGATGCCGAGGCAACCTATCAAGAACAACTAAGCCAGCGAGATGTGGCTCAAGAGCTGAGGCAGCAGGAGTCTGGCGAACTGAGTGAAATTCAGGATTCTTTGAAGAAGAAGTTGGTTTGGTAGTATCTTGATCAGCAGATATATTAAGCATGTCCATATCCATGTTAAGATGTTCATCGCCCACAGGATATGTTTCAGTGTCTTGATTCATATCTTCAATATCTTCAGTAACAGGAGGATTGGTCGAGTTATCCTTAACAGATTGATCCACGAGCATATCATCCTTAACAGATTGATCAACAAGCATGTTACAACCGTCCTCAGTGGACTGATCAGCGAGAATAGTGGAATCGTCCACAGATTGATCGGCGACTGTTTCAGGATTTTCCTTGTTAGGGGCAGTCTCTTTAGCGGACTTGGAAGAAGTCGAGGGAGCAGGAAGCTTCGCCGAGGCAAGCTGACGAATCTGTTCTGCTCATTCGGCGGCAGTAGGTCTAGATTTCTTTGGGCGCTGCGAATCAAATGTCACCAAAGACACATTCATCAGATCTTAAAACAAGCAGAGGCAAATATAGATATATATTTTAAAAATATACTTGCATATATTTTTAAAATAGGTAAAACTTAAAATGCTTGTTTCTAGACCTTCAGCTGGGTCTTTCTAATTTTGCTAAACATAGATATATATATTCGTCACCTGAGATGGGTCGGCGGTCTCTTATCGATTCCTCTTTGCTCCAGCAACTGCAGCAGCCGGGAGTTTGACGTAATCCCTATCCTTCTCCCTAAGAAACTTGCCGTTCTCATCCTTAGCATACTTATTTGCATCAGGCCAAACTACTCTCCAAAAGGTATGTTCGGCGATATGAGAGTGCTCTGGCAAGAAAGTATCACGGACTACAGTCTTATCATCATCCTCCCAACCTAGCAACCAGGGTCCCTCGACGAGGCAAGGAAGATTGGAGAAATCACCCTCAGAGATGTGGCGAACAGTTGGCTCCTCTTCTGTACTCGTGATCTCAACTTCAGCGAGTAGCATATCTTTAGCAGGATAATTTTTCTTAGGCGCGAAATGAACAGCCCAAGGATCAGTCTTTCTGGTGCAAGAAGCCACAATGTATTGTTCAAGGAATTTTTCCAAGGTAAACTCATCAGGTTTATGGGCTTTAAGATTGGCGAGTAAAGGGTAATTAGTCTCCCCATCTCGGCGCTTACTCCATTCAGTCATCACTCGGATAACATTGCCGGTTAATTGAAAAGGGCTTCTATTGATCGCCCCAAGTAGATCGACGATGAAAGTGTTCTTTGGATTATAGAGGGGAAATGTCAATCCTGCTTTCAATTGACCAAAGGCAATCACGGCCCATGTATTGCTTGTTTCCGGTCGAAGAAGATCGTCGACAGACATTAAAGTGGATGCCTTTGTGATACCGGGCATCGAAATAATTTTAGGTTTCAGATACTCTACTCCAAATGAGAGTACCCAGACCAATTAGATTTCCAATCTGGCCTTTTCGGAGTAGGGGCCTTAGTTTTGCCAGTTTTGCTCTTGGATTTCGAAGGTTTACCAGTAGAAGCCATTAAAATAGTTTGAAGGTAGCTGGAATCTGATCGGAGAAGACGAAAATAAGCGGTTATCGGCGAAGTTACACACCGGAAAGAGGAATGGAGAGTGATTCTGGTTCGAAAGTGAGAAAAAAGAAAGAAGTAGAAGAAAAGAGAGAAGATGGGAAGGTTTGATAAGGGTTTTGTAAAAAAGGAAAGAGCAGAAGCAGCATCAATTGGAGTTTAGGGTGTTTGAAGGAGAAAGGGGCTCTGGTGTTTGCTCTGGTTTTCGGTGAAAAGAAGAAGGATATGAAAGGTTAGGTTAAAGAGAAGGAAGAAACTGAATTTATAGTAGGGGAACTGAACCGGTGCTGTTGGTCACCCGGTCAAAAAGTAAGGCGTGCATGATCAGAACGTGTCAAGGGAGGAGTAAAAACTGCAAGGTATTTTCGGCGAGCTAATGAAGTTTTCACCTTCGGCGACTAAAGTCTTAGATGATGAAAGAGGCAAAATGTAAGGGTAGAAAATACCTTGGCGATATAAAATCATCTGAGAAGAGAAGCTAGGCCAAGCAGTATGGCAGAGATGTAGGGGATCAACGAGTAAGCGATATCGGCGATATATGAGCATAGTACGGCGAGTACAAGAGAGGTGAAGGGCGAGGTTGATCAGCGAGATAAGACATGTCATCAATTGGTAGTTGAGAAGTAGGTGCGCATTTAAGAGGAGTCAGAACAGATATATTGTCAGGTTGACTGAGTGGACTCAGTGGAGGGTGCGTCATCGTTCTTATCCACTAAAAGATGCTATCGTCTATGTTAATAAAGTAAGGTCTAGGTCGCCGAGGTATGTACATCGACGAGTCAAGATAAACTGGTGTCAGTCTTTGGTTGTTTGTGTTAGCTGTAATCCACTATGTAAGAGGTCTTTAAATAGCGAGTGAACCTAAGGAAAAAGGGGTTGGACATATTTCGGATTGGTCTAGAGAGAGGAAAAGTATCATACTTGCTCTCTATAGCCCAAGGCTGAAATTAGGGTTCTTATTGTGAGATTATACTTAGAAGATTGGCAAGGTAAATGAGAGTTGTAATCATGCTTATACTAGTGATAATCCTTGGATGTAGTCCTTACTTAAGAGGGCGAACCAAGTAAAACATCTTGTCAAGTATCTATAACCCTTCTGTCTTTAATACTTCTCATGTTACTTGTTAGATGTATGTCTAGGAATGATTGTGTGTGTTGGTGTATGATATTTGGGTGTACTGTATAAGATCTAACCATTGGGGTTTTATACAGTTACAGAAGTTGGCCTGGTGGTATCCTGATCAGCAGATATATCAAGCATATCCATATCTTGGCTAAGATGCTCATCACCAATAGGATAGGTCTCAGAGTCTTGATTCATGTCTTCAACATTGGTTTCAGGGATGATCGGCGACTGATCAATGAGCAAGTTGGAATTATCTTTAGTAGATTGATCAGCAAGAATAGTGGAGTCGTCCACAGATTGATCGACGACTGTTTCAAGATTTTCCTTGTTAGGGGCAGTCTCTTTAGCTGATTTGGAAGAAGTCAAGGGAGCGGGAAGTTTCGCCGAGGCAAGCTGACGAATCCTTTCTTCTCGCTCGGCGGCAGTAGGTCTTGATTTCTTTGGGCGCTGCAAATCAAATGTCACCAAAGACACATCCATCAGATCTTGAAACAAGCAGAGGCAAATATAGATATATATTTTAAAAATACACTTGCATATATTTTTAAAATAGGTAAAACTTAAAATTCTTGTTTCTAGACCTTCAGCTGAGTCTTTTCTAAATATAGATATATATTTGTCACCTGAGATGGGTCGGCGGTCTCTTCCCGATTTCTCTTTACTCCAGCAACTGCAGCAGCGGGGAGTTTGACGTAATCCCTATCCTTCTCCCTAAGAAACTTGTCGTTATCATCCTTAGCATACTTATTTGCATCAGGCCAGACTACCTTCCAAAAAGTATGTTCGGCGAGATGAGAGTGCTCTGGCAAGAAAGCATCACGGGCTACAGTCTTGTCATCATCCTTCCAACCTAGCAACCAGGGTCCCTCGACGAGGCAAGGAAGATTAGAGAAGTCACCCTCAGAACTATGGCGAACAGTCGGCTCCTCTTCTGTACTCGTGACCTCAACTTCGGCGAGTAACAGATCCTCAGCATGATAATTTTTCTTAGGTGTGAAGCGAACAGCCCAGGGGTCGGTTTTTCTGGTGCAAGAAGCCACATGATACTGCTCGAGAAATGTCTCCACAGTAAATTCGTCAGGCTTATGGGCTTTAAGATTGGCGAGTAAAGGGTAATTAGTCTCCCCATCTCGGCGCTTACTCCATTCAGTCATTACTCGGATAGCATTGGCGGTTAATTGGAAAGGGCTTCTATTGATTGCCACAAGTAGATCGACGATGAAAGTGTTCTTCGGATTATAAAGGGGAAATGTCAATCCTGATTTCAATTGACCAAAGGCAACCACGGCTAAAGTATTACTTGTTTCCGGTCGAAGAAGATCGTCGACGGACATTAAAGTGGACGCCTTTATGACACCAGGCAGCGAAGTAATTTTAGGTTTCAGATACTCTACTCCAAAAGAAGTGCAGTACCCAGACCAGTCAGATTTCCAATCTGGCCTTTTCGGAACAGGGGTTTTAGTTTTGCCAGTTTTGCTCTTGGATTTCGAAGATTTACCAGCAGGAGCCATAGGAACAAGATGAAGATTGGTGGTTACCGGCGAGAAATTGAACGGAGAAGATGAACATCAACGGCTAATGGCGGAGATTCACCGGAAGATCGAGCAGAGAATATAAATGATGCAGGAAGTGGTTAAAAGAAGAACAACAACAGAAGGAAGGGAAAATGGGTAAGATTTTGGTAAGGATCCGATGAAAAAGAAAGAGTAGAGGCACTGAGGCGGCAACAGCGGAGGAAGTAGGGTTTTGAAAAACACTCTGTTTTTTTGGTTAAGGAAGAAGAAGTTTGAGAAGTTAGATCTAAAAGAAAAAGGAGATTGAATTTATAACAGGAAGAAGAGGAACCGGTGCTTCAGGTCGTCCGGTTGAAAGTAAGTTATGCATGGTCAGAACGTGTCAAAGAAGGAGCACAAACTGCAAGTTATTTTCGGCGAGCTAAGGAAGTTTTCATCTTCGACGACTAAAGTCTTAGAAGATGAAAGAGGCAAAATGTAAGGGTAGAAAATACCTCGGCGATATAAGTCTTCTGAGAAGAGAAGCTAGACTAGTTAGTATGGCAGAGATGTAGGGGATCAACGAGTGAGAGATATAGGCGGCATGTGAGCATAGTACGGCGAGTACAAGAGAGGTGAAGAGCGAGGTTGATCAGCGAGAGAAGACACGTCATCAATTAGTAGTTGAGAAGTAGGTGCGCATTTAAGAGAAGTCAGAACGGATATATTGTCAGGTTGACTAGTTGACTCAGTGGAGGATGCGTCATCGATCTTATCCACTATAAGATTCTATCGTCAATGTTAATAAGAGCAAGGCTTAGGTCGCCGAGGTAGGTGCATCGGCGAGTCAAGACAAACTAGTGTCAGTCTTTGGTTGTTTGTATTAGCTGTAACCCACTATGTAAAAGGTCTATAAATAGCGAGTGAACCCACTGGAAAAGGGGTTGGACACATTTCAGATTGGTCTAGAGAGAGGAAAAGTATCCTACTTGCTCTCTATAGCCCAAGGCTGAAATTAGGGTTCTTATTGTGAGATTATACCTAGAAGATTGGCAAGGTAATTGAGAGTTGTAATCATGCTTATACTAGTGATAATCCTTGGATGTAGTCCTTACTTAAGAGGGCGAACCAAGTAAAACATCTTGTCAAGTATCTCTAATTACCCTTCTCTCTTTAATACTTCTCATGTTACTTGTTAGATGTATGTTTAGGAATGATTGTGTGTATGTTGGTGTATGATATTTGGGTGTACTGTATAAGATCTAACCATCGGGATTTTATACAGTTACACCATAAGATCCATAACCACCACGAGACATAGTACCACCACCACGATCAAATCGACCACCACGAAAACCAGTACGACCTCTGAAGTAGTTAGTAAGACCACCACCTCTTCCTCTGAAATTAAATCCACTAGGAGAAGAACCAGCATTCCAATCATTAGTATTACGTAGATGTGAATTTGGATGTGCATACGGTTGTGGATCTGAACGATAAGATGATCGTTGTTGCTGTTGAACAAGATTGGCAGAAGCATTTGTTACTTCAGAAACTGAATATGTCATCTGATGTTCTTCACCTAACAATAAACTCAACAGATCTGAAGATGAAATTGATTCAAGACTCTTGAGTTGTTGAGTGTTAACAGATGTACGAAATGAATTAAATTCAGGTGGCAAACCATTGAGGATATGATAAACAAGATCCTCATCAAGAACAGGGCGATTTACTTGAGCTAATTGATGAGCTAGACTTTTAGCTCTGCTGAAATAAGCTTGCATTGATTCTGATCCTTTATTTAGATGTTGAAGATCGGACTTGAGCTGCATCAATCGAGATTTGACAGATGAATTGTAATGATGTTCCAATGTTTGCCAAACATCTAAAGATGTAGAACATCCTAATACTGTAAGATGACTTTCTTCTGTCAAACAAGAGATTAACCAAGAAAGAAGAAGTTGATCATTATGAATCCACTGTAAATACAAAGGATTATCAGTTTGAGCTTGTGTCGCTGGATCGGTAACAAATTCAGGTGGCTCTGGTGAAGATCCATCAACATATTGATACAGATCAAAATTTCTCAATAATGGAACAATTTGTGACTTCCACAGAACATACTTTGTAGAAGTAAGCTTTGGTGGTGAAGAAACATTAAGTTTCAGAGGAGTAGAAAGAGTATTTGGTGGTAGAAAAAAATGAGAAATAAAATTTCTAGATCTAGAATTTTTGGTATGGCTCTGATACCATGTTAAGAGCACTGAGTCAAGGGACAAGGCTCTGATCTTTTCATTAGAAAATCAGAGAGTACAGACCAGATATTTATAAAGCAACAGACACAAGACAGACTGTCACTGACAGTGACACACCACCAAAGACGAGACACCCCTTAACATGAATACAAGACTCAATATAACAGACTCAACAAAAACAGAAACATAATTAACTGTCACAACCAATCACATACTGACACCTCACTTACTTAAATCAGACTACTCTAATAGTTTTTGAGTCCTGAGATGATTTTGGATGATGAGTGTGTGTGATATTGAATCGAATTGCAGGGAAGGAGATGAATGGGTGTTTAGAGTGCAATACCAAGTTCATACTTATATCAACAGAAAATGCACATCGGGTGTTTGTAGAATGGCCTGAACTGGAGTGCCAAGGAATACATGTTTTATACAGTAAGCGATGAAGGATTTTCATGGGGCAATCATCATGGTTCGTCTGAAGAGGTTGACTATGGACATTTTACTGGATTGTGTTTATTCGGAGGTTTGGTTCGGACCGATTTCGTCCGAATCAACCGAGTTTCTCTTTTGTTTTTCGTTTCGTAAACTCCGGTCATCCCGTCTCGTTAAGCTACCGAGATCCGAAAATTCGGCGAGATTTCGTTCATTTTGTACGAAATCGACCCCACTGATCATAATCATGAACCAACCATAACATGACACGTTATGGTGTAAAAAATTGGTGTATACTATCGGGTGTCCGTAAAGCATTTCCGATCAATAAAAGTATTCTTTGCATAAAAAGAAAAAAAGTGAAACAAAACAGGGCTCGGTTCCTTGAATCCGAGCAGAGCCTACGCTGCCTACTCGGCTCTCTCCGTCTACAAAACCCTAACTTTAATTTTTCTTCCCGCTTCGAAACAACTTCTCTCTCTCTCTCCCACCTCACCAAACAGTTTCAAATTTCTCAAAACCCTAAAAACTCATTTCTTCCGGATCTAAATTATTCCTTCCTCCATTTCTTCTTCATCTCTAATTTAAAGTTTAAATTAAATGAAGTTAACGGTAAACAAAGCGTTGGATTTAAATTCCATTTCAGTCCTTTCTCCTCACTCCAGGTAAACGAAATCAAAATCAAAACCTAATTCCTTCTCTTGAGCTTCAATTCTTTGTTGATTTTTTTATGTTGTTTGATGTACGGAATTGGTACAGAAGACCAAATGGAAGCGATTCTTCGATTTACAATAGAGCTAGTCAACTCCGATCTCAACAACCACAAACCGGCATATCATCTCAAGGAGGAATTTCTTCGCTCTCTCAAAACTATATGGATAATATTTTAAAAAACGAACAGGTAATCTGATCTTCAAATTTTTTTTCTATTTTAGCTTCAAAAGTGTGATCAGATTAGAATAATCTATGGAACGATTTTACATAATGTTTTTCTATTTTAGATTTATTATTATTATTCTATTTGATTCAGACATTTGGTTCTCAGCTTAGATCACAAGGAATGTCATCTCAACTCTCTCAATTGATGTCTTCATCTCAAAACTCTATGGATAATAATAACAACATTATAAACGACCAACAGGTAAACACAGATCTTAATTCAAATTTCTAGGTTTCTATTTATTATGAAATGCGATTATTGGATTTATACGTGGAATATGATTCTGAGCAGAGTCAGAGATTTGGTTCTCAAGAGAGAGATAAGAGGATTTCTTGTTTGGCGCCGACGAGGGAGGAGACTCAAATGTTGAGTTATAAGCCTAGATGGGGACCTGCTGCACCGCCTCCTGTTACAGATCGTCATAAATGTAAGCTTAATTATGTTTCTTTATCACTATTATTGAATAATGTTTACTAAGATTTTAAAAATAATCAAAATGTTGAATGCTTATTATTTTAAAACTGGTTAGCTAGTTTGGCAGGATACTTTGTTTGTGTTTACTTCTGGATTCAGAACAAAAATCTCAAACTATAGCTGATTTGGCAGGATTTTGAGTGTTTGGTTTGGTTGGAACAGGTCAGGTTAGTGAAAAACTGGAGCACAGGACTGGACAGATTGAAACTAAGCAGAATCGGCAGGGGATGGTCCTTGAATCCATACAGGGAGATGTCATGCAAGTGAAGAAACAAATGCAAGAAAACGCATTGGATAGTAAGTATAACATTCGGCAAAATTTAGAATGACTGTTAGTCACATTGAACTTTGAAGCAATTAAGTATGTTGTTACCCTGGGAAAATTGGGTCGTGATAGACTTGGTAAGCCAGCGGTAGGCCAATAGAAGGGCGAGGACAGTACCAAGATGGGTGGCCGCTTGGGAAGTCCTCGTATACCTTTGTTTGGTCTAAAACCAGCCATTCCCTAAGGAAAGGGCGGGAGTAGTACCAAGATGGGTGACTGCTTGGATAGTAAGTACAATTTTATCTTCAAATCACATTCGGCAAAATTTAGAATGACCGTTAGTCACATTGAAGCAATTAAGTATGTTGTTGCCCTGGGAAAATTGGGTCGTGATGGGCTGGGTGAGCCAGCGGTAGGTCAATAGAAGGGCGAAGACAGTACCAAAATGGGTGGCCGCTTGGGAAGTCCTCGTATACCTTTGTTTGGTTGAAACTTGAAAACCAGCCATTCCCTTAGGAAAGGGCGGGAGTAGTACCAAGATGGGTGATTGCTTGGGAAGTCCTCGTATTACTTTTCTAGCCTGCCCCAACTTTTTTGGGACTAAAGGCTTAGAAGAGAATAAGTTCTCTTCGGAGCTTAAAATGTGGTTCATGTAATGATTTCACAGTTTCGGTTTAGTAAATGAATTCGTGATTTAGTTAGAAAATTGAATTGCTATCTTATTTGTGTAATTTGTTGATGTTGTTGTGTTGTCATTCAGTTGGAGTTATAAAGCAGAAATTGGCAAGCCATGATAACTCATTGCTGCTAGTGGTAATTGTTTTATATTCTGGTTCTTCTTGCTAGTTGCTTCAGATTTTGAAATCAGCAAATATCCATGAGTATTTATTTTTTCATACCAAAATTAAACTTTGATTACTAGTTCAAGGGAGAGGAAGACATCAAAACTACCCTTGAAGAAAGCTTCAAATCGCTTCCTGATCAATTCAGGAAGGAAGTACACCAAGAGATTGTATCTGCAGTTTCATCATTACAGAATCAGAGAACAGAACGGATGCTCAAGTTAACAACTGAACTTTCTGGGATGTTCACCAACTCAGTGAAGGTTTGTATAGGAAAGGATAAAACAGTAGTTACTTAGTCATATTATTTGTTGCCAATGCCTTCACCAAATATTGTGGTTTGCAACTAAAATACATCTATGTCATTCAACTCTATTTAGAGCAATATTCTTAAGTAAATTATGTTCATTTTCTTGGGTGTTCGGAGACTAAGTAAGTGGAGAATGCCAAAATAAATTCCTTAGAATGTTTCAAACTTCTTAGCGTTATACTTCTAACTTTGCAAAGTGCGGAATTAAGAGATACAATGATGCCCAACTAGTTTAAATTCAGTATCCTATTGTGCATGTTTATGCTCACAGACTCCTTTTTCTCATTACAGGCAATAACTAGTTCTCTGCAGCCTTCTGACAATAGTGACTCAATTCCCAGTATGCTTAAACTGAAAGTACTTCATTTTTACTAACTCATCTGATTATTGTTCTTTTCATTGTAGTAACCATACTTTACCCCAGTTGTTTCTTTCTTACACTTATGTCTTACCAATTTGTAGGCGAGAGATTGCAACGCCAGTCAATCTCAAAACATGGAGCCTGCAGTAACTAGTTCTCTGCAGCCCTCTGGCAATCAAAATCCAGTGCCCAGTATGCTGAAGCTGAAAGTACGTCATTTTCACTAACTCATCTGATTTTGTGCAATTTTCATTGTAGTAACCATACTTTACCCAGTTGTTTCTTTCTTATGCTTATGTCTTACCAATTTGTAGGCGAGAGATTGCAACGCTAGTCAATCTCAAAACATGGAGCCTGCAGTAACTAGTTCTCTGCAGCCCTCTGGCAATCAAAATCCAGTGCCCAGTATGCTGAAGCTGAAAGTACTTCATTTTCACTAACTCATTTGATTATTTGTGCTATTTTTATTGTACTAACCATACTTTACCTAGTTGTTTCTTTCTTACGCTTATGTCTTACCATTTTGTAGGCGAGAGATTGCCACGCTATTCAATCTCAAAAGATGGAGCCTGCAGTAACTAGTTCTCTGCAGCCTTTTGACTATAAAAAATCAGTTCCCACTATGCTAAAATTGAAAGTAATTCATTATTACTAACTGGTCTGATTATTTGTCTTATCGTTTCATTTTAGTAACTATACTTTTCGCTGTTGCTTCTTTCTTACGCTTATATCTTACTATTTGTAGGAGAGGGATTGCCATGTTATTCAATCTCAAAACATGGAGCCTGCAATGGATAGGTATGTTCAAGATACACATTATGTCTCCTTTGGGCTGTTTATCAACTAATTTTCCTACTGCTTGCCTCTCGAAGAGAGATTTGTGTATGGCATATTGTCTGTGCGAGGTAGAATATTGTATTTGCCTATTATACCCTCATGTGAGTATGCTAACTATGGTGTTACAGTACGGTCAGTTTAGTTTCCGCTTCCCCTCATATAACCTGGTTAAGTTTATTGTTTTAGTTCAAATGCGAACAAGTAAAGTGTAGAAACATATAAATGTAGATGAAACAAAAATTATCATATAGAAGGGTGCAAAATAAATACAGATGATATGACGATGCTTGGGTTCCCTTTCTTCTAAAACTGAAGGCTGTAGTTTTAAAATAGTTGTGTTAAACCGCTGACATTAGTTTCTTAGTCTCTTAAAAGAATCATTGTGGTTTCAGTGCAGCCGTGCCTTTAATAGTATACACAAGACGCAAGCGTAAACCAGAGAAAAAAGCGGAAAGTCAACAATCATCAAAAAAAACAACCAGATTCATTTGCCAGTACAAGAAGCAAGCCTCAACCAAAGTATAAAGCGGAAACTCGACAATCATCAAAACAGAAAACAGATTCATTTGCTAATGCACATCGAAGTAAAATGAATATACAAGACGAAATTCCTCTTATAAACCAGGTAAGTTCAGTATGCTGGAATTAATGATCACCCAGCATGCATACTCAAGCACCATCAGCAATCATTTTCAATCATTTTTCCAAATGTGAAGTTGATATTGGTGTTTCAGGATGAAAAATGGAGAGAAAATTATGAACCGGATGAAGAGCTTGATGGTGGTTTTGCCTGTTTACTCGGAGAAAAAGAAACAGGTGCTGTATAAATAATTTTATTTCTTTGTGCAGTCTGCGGAATAAGGACTTATCCAGAATTTGTAAAAAGCAACATTTAACGGATATATCTTGTTTTGGATAGATAGAGTTGGTAGCAAATCATACTGAATATCTTTTGATTGAAAGTTATCTCTTATTAGAGTTGTTGGGTAAGAACATAATGTGGCCAATCTGAATTTTAGAGCTCCTGCTATCACCAGAAAGACTCTCGGTAGAAAGATAATATTCAAATATTTGAGCAAAAAAAGCTGATCTTTGACCACTTCATTTATTATTTTCTATCTTTAGTTGCTTAATATTTTCCTTATACAATTGCAAATATCGACTTACATCAAACATATCCCGTATTTGATTTCCTCAATTTGGTGGATTCATTTCGTGATAATGTACCAAACTGATTTTTGCTTTTGCTAAAGGTATTGGAAGCTTCTATGATGGAGATCAGGTAGAAGCTGAGCAGATTCTCAAAAAAGCCAGAAGAAATAGAAAACATAACAATGTTATAGTTTTAGACTGATGGTAAGTTTCTCACTTTCTCACTGTGGGAATTACATTTTGTACTTTAAATCATAAATTTCCAAGTCAATAAGAGTACTCAACTAGTAGTTTAGAATCTCGTCCTCATGAAGGAAACTGAGAGCCTTTTTCTGTATGGATTCTATCCCAGAATGCTTCATACGTGTCGGAAATTGCCCAAAGGTCTATTTACTGTCAACTTATCTATCATAACCTCAGACAAAAATAGGAACCGAATAGGGAATATAATAATGACACTTCCATAATGAACTCTTCTAACCCCTTGTTATTCATTAATCATAATGTTCTAGAAGTTGCAGAAGCTACTTCATCAGTCGTCTTGATAAAGGTTTGACCCAAATAGATAACTGTACAGTCTCTACCCATTCTGCATTTTTGAAAGGAGGAGGTGAATACTGATAGTTCACACTACGAACCTTTGATGATCACTTCATAAACTGTCTTTTCTCATGGTTCTTGTGAAACCCTGATTAACACCAGTAAGACCCTAACAACCTTGAACGCAGCACCTTTACCATACACGAAAGATTGATATAGGGTATGTTGGGCTTAGTAATATCATTCTGCCGCGTAATGTAGATATTGAATTTGATAAGTGAACATATGGAGATTTGCCTATTTTTTTGGATCTTTTTTTCCCACCTCAGATAGTTTCCAACTGTAACGACAGGGCATGCTTGTTAAATGGGCCATTTCAGCTGTTGTTTGGTTCAAAAATATCTGGAATAGGCCATTCAGCAAGAAAACAAACATCCAATATAGGATCATGTGATATATGTAACATAACACTAAGTACTTATTGTGAAGGTGTCCTCAACATGGCCCTGAAGTTTTCTTCTTTGTCTTCCTTTTCTTTTTCTTGTATCTAGGAAGGGAATTTACATGCACTTTAACTTGGTGGAACTTGCTTGTCAGATACTACATACTATTTTGTGTGCTGCTGCAGGATAGAGAGATGGAACACGTAATGGCAATGATTTTTTGGTGCAGATAGTAGTAGGTGATTAGACCATGAACTGAACTTCAGATCAAGTAAACATGTGCAGCTCTGCCAAAAAGTAACAGAAATGGAGTACTATACCTCCCCATGTCCCTACAGATAAGAAATGAGTGTTATGGTTAGTTGGTTGGTACCCTAACTCTTTTTATCATGTTATATTATCTGTCTCCTTAGTGCAGCAATAGTAAATAATGGACCCTGTCAGTCAGTTAACTTTTACCCATTTTGATCAAATAATCAGAAAGTGGGATCTGTACCAAAACGTATAGTTGGAATTAGAATTCATGAAAAGATACAACCAGTACTTATGAACACAACTACCTCCAGCTTTTTCAAACTGAGAATTTTTAACCCAGGCTAAAAATTCTCATTTTGCATGTGTAACAGTGTTAGTTTAAGTTGAATTCACTGTATTTGGGCAAACTGAAATCTATCCGTTCTGGTAGAGCTGCACAGACATCACTCTTTCCATAAAGGCGGGTAGATATTCGTCTCATTTTTGACAGATGAACAATGTGCAATATTGATACTTAGAAATGAAATTGTGTGTACATCTCTCTCGCTTTCGTTAACTTTCGGTTATTCCTTTCCTTGTTAATTAGAAGATCCCATTTAGTCTATTATGGAGTTCTTTCTTTTGAATTTGTTTTTCTAAAGAAAAAACATTATTAACGAATCTCTATATCGCTATATGGGAAATGAACTTTATTCTTTATTTCCCACTACCAGCAGTGTTTTGGAATGCTTGTATTGGAAAAGGAAAAAAGATGAACCATCTTTTACGTTTTTCCAACTATCTCACCAGTGAGCTATGAAGCACGGATACTGATACGGGGACACGTATTCGGGGATACATATACGGGGATTCGTCAATTTATAAAAAAAAGGGATACGTGATACGACGGGATACGTATATATATTAAAATTATTTAACATAATAATAATCATTTTAATGAATAAAAGAACACATGAAATAAATTTTATAGACTAAAAAACGTAATAAATATCATAAAATATTAAAAAAGATAAATAAAAGCTAGCTAAAACTCATTCACTCGTCAATATTGTTTTCATAAAAAAAAACTAGCTAAAACTCATTCACTCGTCAATATTGTTTTTGATATATTATATGCATCATTACAAATTCTCTATAAATATTATATTATACTATACTATATTATATTATATGCATAATTACAAATTCTCTATAAATATTTGTGTTCTCTTATAAATATACCCTAAGTATCCCCTCTCAAGTATCCTATAGGTATCTAAAAGTATCCCTTTACCCTTTTGGTAATTAAAAAAAAGGGATACGTAAAATAGAGTATCCGATACGTATATCGAAGTATCCCCGAGTATCCAAACAAGATACGCCAGGGATACGGATACGTCACCCATTTTGAAGTATCCGTGCTTCATAGCCAGTGAGTGTTGGCATGGGCCTAGACTAACATGATCACTGTCTACACTAGATTTAGAATTTACAGTACTTATCCTTGTTTCACAGTTTTCATTGTCGCTGATATAATGATTCTTATATCTGACCCATGATCAAATTTTGGGATTTTCAAGACCTACAAATCTATACCTGTATTGGCTACAAATCACTAATCACAGTATGAATCATTTGTCTTGTACCAAACTTAAGGTCAATACTCAATAATCTCATTTCTTAATGGGCCCTGTATGAGGTCCCACGTGACATCGGCCCGTTGGAGTTATTGGACTTCTATTTGCCCGTCATCATACCGTTTTGTTTTCTTTATTTATTTTATTTTATTTTTAATTTCTTTGGTGCCAGTGATTATGAGTTCATAACTACTGAGGAGAAAGAGGTATTAAAATAGTAGAAATGATCTTTCCCAATTAATTAGATAATGAATAGTTCAATGACAATGCTGTCTTCTTTTGTAGTTAAAAGACACAAAACAGTTCCCCAATCCTTAAATAATGTACTACAACACTTGGAAAGTTGGAAGCATTTTACTTCTATTGTAGACATTAGACAAGGATTAGAGAGGGTTAGTATAGTATCATACAAGTATAAGGTCTTCATATTCTACATTTATCTTGTGTCGTTAGGTAATGGTTTATTGTTAATGCCTACTTATAGGTTATATAGATCAAGACCTACTTCCAGATAGAACAAGCTTTGGGATAGAATACCAAGATCATAGATATAGAAAAATACTCTTATGTTTTTGTCTTACATATTCATTAGTACTGTATCATCTAATCTACTCTAACTTAACCATAGTGACTCATTATTCCACTCATGAGTCCAATTGATATTAAAAATCTAAGACATCAGTCCATCTTTTCTCCCAAGAGAGATGGCTTGCTTTTGATTTGCTTTTTTCTTTCCTTGCGTCATTAGGGAATATCAAAAAGAATCCGGGCATATTTGCCCTATTCTCCCATCCAGCTTGACGCGTTAAGGGATGGCTAAATGGGTGGGCGAAAAACCAGTTATACCCTTTCCCAACCGAGTAAAATGTCTGTACTACCCTTTCCTTAATCTTTAAACCTAAACCTACCGAATGAACCTGGTTCATTCTTCTCCTCCCCTTCTCCTCTTCCCTTCCCCTTCCCCTTTTCTTCCACAACCACCATTATCATCCTCTATCACCACCCAATTCCGCCCCTATCTTCTCTTTTACCACCATTCTCAACCCATATTCCCAATTCTATTCGGTGGCTTCTCAATTATTTGATTTCATCGTCGATTATTCGTCGTTAAGCGTCGATTCGATAACGATTCATCGTAGATATAATGGCTCCGAAAAAGAATAAAGGAAAGGAGAAAGAACCCACTCCTCCTGCTAGTCCAACATCTTCTTCTTCTACTACCCCTTCAATTCGACGAGAATTTGCAGGCGAAGAAGACGACGGACATTCAACCCCCGACGAAGAAATTCGAGGTTGGTTCCAAGGAGATGATAGAGAGAACGCTGTTTTGAACGAAGTAATTCCACCACAAATGGTTTCAGTGAGGTAATTCTCAAGCTTTATGTATGAATTTAGCAATTAGGGTTTTCATTTTTCGCCCTCAAAAACTAGGGTTTATGTATGAACATCCTAACTCGGTAGCTTATAGAGCTACCGAGTATGAAAATTTACAGAGTCGGTGGCTCTTTTGCTTACCGAGTGCTTATGGATTATACTCTCCTCGGCAGCTCTTTTTACTTACCGAGTATGATAAGTCATATCTGTAAAATTTTTAAGCGATAATCGGTAGCAACTTCTCCTGCCGAGTAACAATTTTTCTTACTCGGTAGTTCTTTTGGTTGCCGAGTATTTTTGTGCTGCCGAAGGATTTAACAGTACTCGGCAACTCACTTATTTATCGAGCTACCGAGTATGCGTACTCGGCAGCTATACCAAGCTACCGAGGGTCAATTCTCCTTACTCGGTTTCTTTTTTGGTTGCCGAGTATGTGTTTTGTGCCTTCCATTTTACACTACTCGGTAGTTACATGTACTACCGAGTGTTGTTAGACACTTGTACTTTGTTTTAGAACCTGATATCAAAGTTTTTCTTTTCTTTGTTTTGTACTTTGGTATACATTAGGGCCAAGGAAATTAGAACAAAGCGAAGATTCGACAGGCCTGAACAATACAATCAAAATATCCAATCTCCGGGAAGTCTACCAGCACGAACTAAAGGGGGTCAGAAATTGACCGCTAAACACCGCAAAGAAAGAGAACAGGAGGCTGCTGCTGCTAAGGCTGCTGCTAAGGCTGCTGCTAAGGCTGTTAAAAAGGTTGCTAGGGCTGCTGCTGCAGAGAGATGGAATCAAGATCAGGGTGTTCCAACTACAGGGACTTCAGGTGCTGAAGGTAACTCTATTAGAGGTGTTTCTAGTGGAGGTGGTGCAGGTAGAGGTGGAGCTAGTAGAAAACAACCTAGGGCTGCTCCTGCAACTCAGATTGAACAAGGAGAAGAAGAACATGTTGATCAAGAAGAAGATAATGTTAATAAGAAAAGTAAGGAGAAAACTAAGGAGCACTTGAATTTCAAAATGATCGCAGGTCACGATGACGAAAAACCTCCTGGAACCCCTAACGATGGTGGTGAATTGCTTTTTGGTTACAAATGCTCTTGGGCGCAAGCAATCTATTGTGCCGAGGTAAGAGGTTCAACCAATTTGTTTTTTTTTAGTTATTTGGTTACCTATTGTTGCATACCTATAGTCATGTTTATGTTGTTATCCTAGGATCATGTGCAAGCAATTCGAATTCTGAAACCTGTATCTTCGGCGGGGAAAATGAAGTTGTGGCCCAAAGAAGATCTTTGTTCCGGAGCTCTTGCGCATGTGGAGGCCTCGGGGTTGTTGCCAGCTGTTGAAAACTCAATGATAGACCATGATAGGGTCTTCATATCAGCCCTCCTCGAGCGTTTTTATGGCGAGACCGACACTATACATATGCCATGTGGAGAAATGGCAATCACTCCAGAAGATGCACATGTTATCACTAAACTCTCGCCTGAGGGCAAGGCGGTTGCAGACGGCTACAACGTTTGTGTTAGTTGGAAAGAGCTCAACCGTCTCGTTTCTGAATGCCTTGGTTGGAGCCCGGATAAGTATGTGGAGGAGTGGAAAAAGTGTGCCTCATACAGGAATAGACAGCTCGACCTTAAATCACTAAGGGAGCAGTTTAGCGGAACTGCAGCGCGGGAACAAAAGGGGTCAGAGATATCTAGAGAAACTTGCAGGCATACGGCTACGGCGTACTTGCTCTATCTCCTTGGGTGTGTTATCTTCCCCAACAAGACAGGTAGTAGGGTCGATGTCAACCATTTACAGTTGCTGGAGCATCTTGACAAGGTCAACACCTACGCTTGGGGAACTGCATGCCTTGCATTCCTTCTGAAGGAGATGAGGACTGCCTCGAGGCAATATACTGCTCAAATTGGAGGAAATGTTGCTATACTTCAGGTAATTCTATCACCATAAACCTCGATTCCCAATTTTGTATTTCGCTTGCAACTTCTAACATTTTGTGTAATATACCTAGGTTTGGGGTTACGAACATTTCCCGGAAATCAAGCGAGCAACTATAGATGCTAAATGGCGATCGACTGAAGGTTATGGGAAGAAGTGGATATTCACTAGAGGTCAAACTCAGGCGAGAAAACACATCCAAGCACAAGAATTGATTGACCTCCGGATTCAGTTCGACAACATTACGGTTGATGACATTATCTTTGATCCATGGAAGGATAATGCGGATATATCCCGTGTCCCGCTGAGATGGTTTTTTGGGGGTTTGTGGCACCCTCTTGACTATGTGATGTATAATCCAACTCGTGTATTGCGTCAACTAGGGAGGGTCCAAGGAGAACCTTGGTACGTATTCTTGAGAAATTTTCTTAAATTGTGGTTTAAATTATAAATTACGGTTATAATGTGTTGAATTATGCTTTGAATTTCATACAGAAACATAGAATTGAGTTTGCAACTACCGCTCTTATGGGACATCTCAAGCTAAAAGAGCCTCTGAAGACGCGAAAAATCACAGAAACCTGTGAACTTATCAAAAATTTTGATAATGAGGCATATGCTACGAAGTATGGAGAGAGTAGTGAGCCATTGCAGGGGAGCAAGCGTCCGTTGGATTCAACCAGTGCTGATCAAGTAGATGATGCTGATAGAAACACTACTCGGTTGAAGGTAATCCGTTCTAAACGAGGTCGTGGTGGTGGCCGTGGTAATTGAAGTAAGTGGTTTGTTAAACTTACTTCAAAAGATGTTGGACTTTTAATGTGTTTGGATTGCATTTGTTTGTTTTATCCCTTTAATGTGTTCGGATTTCATTTTTTATTGTCAGAATAGAAACACTACTCGGTTGCTTAATTTTAATTTCTGAAGCTACCGAGTATACCTGGTTTTGCAATTGTCATTCTGTCTTTAGAAATAGGAATAATCGGCCACTTAGTTACCATTTTTAAGCTACCGAGTATTAATATACCACTCGGTTGCTTGTGGTTGCTACCGAGTACTGGTTAGAAGATTCAATACTCGGTTGTTTGTTGTTGCTACCGAATGCCTAAGTACAGTTAGAAGATACACTACTCGGTTACATTTTGTTGCTACCGAGTATGTATTGCATACCATAAAAGTTGGAATGACCAAGGAATATAAGTTACACTACTGGTTTAGACAAATAAAATTTCATTAACTAACAACTTAATGGATTACATTGAAATTAAATCAACAAACATTCCAGCGAAGGAGGAAACTCTTTAGTTCGGCATAATGTGGTTCGTACTCGAAATCTCGACCTTTCCCTTGTTTCCATACCTTCAAAGTCGCAGTATATACTTCATCCTCCCTAACATCTTTCCCAAGTTGAGCTCCGACCAAGCGACGAAAGTGCATAAAATCACGTGCATTTTGGTGTATGATCCACCATCGAATATATTTACTTTCAAATATTGTACTTTATATTTATTCGGTAACTATATGAAGCTACCGAATGTACCTCGTAACTCTCAACCACAACGGTAATTTAATGACAAATGTATCCGTTGGGGCTGGTGCCTATTTAAGATTAGTTTCTGCACCCGTTTTTTCCACTCAACCAAAACTGATCTTGCCCTCTCAAAACCACAACTTATCTTCGAGAATAATGGGTGATTATATTTGTTTCACCAATGAAGACGAGCTTATGGTTATCAAATCGTTTATTCCAGTGTACCTTGAACGACCAGCAGAACGCCACTCAATGTTTTGGAAGAGAGTTAAAGAAATCCACGTTGAATTAGATGGGAATCCAAAAGGCCGTAAATGGAGGGACTTAAGCGACGCATTCGACCACCTAAAGATGATCTTCAAAGATTATATTCGGATTCAAAAATGGGTTAGACGATCTCATGGCTCTCGTTCCATCCAAGACCAAGTGAGTATTTTTACACTTCCAATGTTCATACAATATTGAAGGTTGTAACTAACTTCTATTTATCTTGTGATTCAAGGTGGCACAAACCAACGTACTTTGGGACATACGACATGGAGGCGAATTCAAGCATTTACAACATTATATGTATCTTAAGACGTATGCTCCGACATATCTCCGAGTACTGAGTTCTGAGGTTAGAAGGTCTGGTTAGAAGTAGGGATTGAGAAGATGAAACTTCCGATGAATTGTAGTGAAATAAGGTTGTATTTCCCTTTGGGTGATGTACCATTCGGTAAATCGGGTTAGTAAAAGAGCTACCGAATATATACTCGGTAGTTAAATTATACTTACCGAATATCTGTACCAATATCCTGTACCAAAAATAAATATAATCGGTAACCCAATGATCTGCCGAGTATATATTCGGTAGCTTTCATTGTCTACCGAGTATGATTTCCTTAAATTTGTTTATACTGACAGAATACGTATGATCTACCGACTGGTATATAATTAGCATTATGGAGCTACCGAATATAAGAACAGAAATCCAAACAAGTGCATTTACCATAATATGTTACAAGTACAAGTTTCATTTAACCCAAAAAGCTTGCTCTAATCAAGATATATTGTCAATAAAAGTCCCAAAATTCATCCACACTAAGATACATACCTTATTCCACATCAGTCGTGCCGCTCGGAAGGGGATATTGAACCTTCCAATCTTCTATGTTGGACGCATACTTCTCAATCCAAGCACTACAGTGGTTGTCTGGAAAATGGGTTGAATACCCTGCCATGGGAGGTAGGGGACAATCTTCTTTTAACCTCAAACCAATGAAATGGTCGGGGCCTATAAACGCTATGACGACTCTTCTACCCACGTTTTCCTCCGTACAAACCGATCTTGTAGGTACAAAAGTCGAACAATGACCTATCCCAATCGAAAAATAATGGACAACACAATCGAATGAGTCAGCAATTAGATATCCACACCATGGCATACGCATCCAATACTTGGGAACAACCGTCTTCATATTCTTTCGGCCATTAATACAGGCAAGATCATCGTTGAATTGTTTCAATTTATCCCTACGATTACCTTCCAAATTCATTCCAATATAGAATTCCTTGTCCTTGAGGAGTTGCTCTCCCATCTTCTTCCTTGTATATCCCACTGGAGTGAGGTTGTCGACAAAAACTTGTTGGCGCATTCCAAGTTGCTCCACAACGACGTGAAAACCACAATTTCCATCACGTGGAACATCATCGATTGCTAAAACAAATTTCCGTACACATTCCGGAAGTTCTTCTAAATAATGTTGAGAGAGAATGGGAGGACGTACCGTAGTTGTTACCAACACATCTCCAACACTCTCCCTTGTCGACGACTTTGGTTTCACTTGCCTTGAACATTCTCCATTTTCAACAATGGGTCGTCCCCTTTTTTTTGGAACCGGATCCGGTGCAAAGTCAGCTTCTGTGTGCTCATGCAGAGAAGGATCACACTCAGAAGAATTCTGCTGCTTTGTGGCCGAAATCTTCATATTCTTCAACTCCAGTCTTTCTAGTTTTCTTGGTTTAAGGGTTGGCGGTCTTCCTGGTGGCTTTTGCTTCATTGGTTCTTCATCTAAATTTAAGAAGGGGTGCATTGCCACCTCCAAGTCGTCGTGGAGGTTCTGCTTTTGAGAAAAATCGTTCTCGTCGTACATTGTAGCGATCCGACGACACAACGGCGTTTCCATAAAAGCAACTTGGGGGTTCTTTGAGGGATTTGGAGTGAAAGATAGTTGCCTCCAAAACGGATCAATGTCTCTCATATCAATTCTGTGTACGTACTTACCAAGCTTATGCGGACAAGGTAGTCCGATCCCCGACATCGTCTTACAATTGCAATTATCATCCGGCACACCGTGCTCCATATACCACTTAAAGTCTCTCATCATGTGCTTTATGGCCCATTTCGACACTCTAGAAGTTAAACCACGAAGAAGTGGATGACCTTTGTATTTTCTAAAATATCTTTGCCTACTCCACTCCATTTTTGCCTTTATTCTAGTCAAATCACGCTTGGTGAACTCGTGAATACCATGTTGGAGCGACACAACCCCATTTTGACCTCCATTAAGAATCCTTTTCAGTCTCCCATGTTGAGCCTCCACCACACTTGTTGCCTCGTTCTTATAGTTTTTATAATCATATGTCCATGCACGGACAAACATCTCCTTTAGCGGCAACCACTGTTTTTGGCAATACTCTACTGCCAACTTGTGTTTTGGGTTCTGACTCCACTCGAATATCCAAGCCTCCAGGTTCAGCTCATACTCCGCCTCGGTCATAGACCAAACAATCTTATCCCATCCTTTTTGAAATAGCAAAAATAATCGGTGACCATCCTTAAACGCCTCCTCAAACTTTTTGTCCTCTTCCTCTCGTTGTGCATCGGTGAGTTTACTAAGACGTTCTCGTTCCTCTAATTCAATGTCCGCACCTTTTGGACGCCTTTTCGGTTGAATATGCTTTCTGCAATGCGCTCTGATGTTACACTGGATGTGCCAACTGCAAAGAATATTGTGGGAACCAGGAAATACTTCTTGGATGGCATTCATCAAGGCTTGTTCGTTGTCCGTAACGAAAACGTTTGGAATTTCACCCGGATTGTAAAGACTCTTCACCTTGTTCAACATCCAAACATAACTTGGTTCGATCTCCCTATCCATCAAACCCCAAGCCACGGTGAAACTTTGTTTGTCCGATGTGTGGCAAGCAATATTGATCAACGGCATGTTGTATTTATTAGTCTTGTAAGTGCAGTCAATCAACAAAAATTGGTGGAAGCATCTTGCAAGTTTAATCATATCCGGATGCGCCAAAAAAATACGTTTCACTTCCCCGTTAATGGTTTGTCTTCTCATTGTGTAGTTGTGTTGCTCGCATAACCAAGCCGATTGAGACATAATCAATCGACCATCCCAATCAATCTTACTAAACATGGCTTTCGCGGCTTTAACTGTATTCAAAGTAGACAAGTTGTTGGGGTCTTGCTCCCTTATCATAGTGAGGATTTGATTCCCGGTACTTGTGCCCATCATTGCCCTTACAATATCCATTTGAGGTGGAGTCAACTTAGCATAAGCAACGTGCCCAACAAGACTTTCCGGAGGATCATGGTTGTGATAACCATTCATTACTTTCATTCTCCACAATTCATCTTTGCCTAGATTATAAAGAAGCTTGAACGGACAATCGGTCTTCTTTGAATGAGTATCGTAGATCCTGTCGGTCTTCTTTATAGGCTTATAACCCTTTCGTTCATGACTCTCACCCTTCCTACTGCACTCACAAATCATTTCAAACCTATTCCACCTTGATTGTTGACCGGTAACCACTACGCACATGATCTCTTTTGCACGCACCTCAAGCCAAGCCTGTGCATCTTTCTTCTCTTTCCATGTCTAGACGAGAAAGTCACAACAATTACAAAACCAAACCAAAAGGGATAAAATCGTAGATAAATACAAGTGTAGGAGGCATACCAAGTCAGTTAGATAGTGTGAGGAGGTATCGGGTCGCAAATATGAATCATATTCAACAACATCATCCTCGGGAAGGTCCCCAAAGGGTACAAGCTACAAAGAAGATTGAAAACATTAGTCAACTAAATTGGAAAACTAACAACAATCGGTAGCTCGATGAAAAAGACAAGCTGCCGAGTAGTACTGGAAAGAATGACTCGGTAGCTAAATAAGCCACCGAATATAGATGAGGTTTGGCCAATATTCTGTACCAAAAACCAATATGAATCGGTAACCATTTGATCCACCGAGTATACATTCGGTAGCTTAGTAGTCTACCGAGTATACATTCGGTAGCTTAGAAGTGATTTCGAGCTACCGAATGGTTACTTTATTGTGCATGTACGGATGGTGGTTGGGATATTCGGTGGCTCCAGTAATGGCCTGGATCTACCGAATATTCTAACTGCAACATTCAAAGCATGCAAACTTTGATTTTTCATACGTCAATCAACCATTACAAGCTAATGGGTTTCAAATTAGAGAGCTACCTGATCATTTGGAGTCGAGTTCACTTCCTTTCCCTTCTTTGATTCTTGATTTTCTTCCAAACACTCTTGTTCATGGCTTTTCTCTATGGCTTCTTTAACGTAAGAGGAATTCCTAGCATGATCAACTCCAAGAGAAGAAGATTCACCCCACTCAATCTCACTCAAAACAACCATCTCAACTTCTAAAAAAAAACTTCTTCTTCTTTTTCTTCTTCTTCTTCTAACTCCCTCTCAAATGAATTTTTTTTTGAAAAGAACTAAAGTAATCGGTGGCTAAGTAGCTAAATTAGTAATTAGGTTAGCTTAATCGGTAACTAATTATGAGTTAATCGGTAGCTTAATATCGTTGGGGGTATTTTAGACACTGAGATAAGGGATAGCCTAATTACTCCAGGGTGTTTGAGTTTTGAAAATTTTTCAAAATATGCCCGGATTCTTTTGGATATTCCCTGATGACGCAAGGTTTTCTTTGCATCCGTTTGGTTTAAGAAAACTTTTAGGTATTTTGAGCATCAAAAAGATGGAGCTGTATAAATGATTCCATGGACAGATATTAGAATTTAGAACCTTCTTTACCTTGGATTCTTTTTGTCATATCTATTGTATTTTAGTTGCAAATATTTTTAAGCAAAAAGAGCTGTTGATGTGTGCTTCTTTTTGTTAACGTTCATTCAAGTCATTGAAAATTTTACAACGAACTGTTTACCTCTTAATCCCTGATTAAATTTTATTACCGGTGTAAAAAAAAAGTCTTACAATACTTGCCGACAAATAGTCATAGTTCACCCCTTAAGTCTAATTGCCTTTCTTTGCATAGTATGATTTATGTCAACATTCTGATTTTTATAGTATATGAAAGTTCATCTTCTTTATTTGATTAGTTAATTACTTAAAGTTTCTTTCTTTGTGAATTAAAATTCCAATCGTAGCTACTAGCTAACAAGCAAGAACAAGTTTGGTTTACTTGGACTAGTGAACAATCTACCAGATTAATGGTTGTTGGGCAGGCAAACTAGATTACATAAACATTAAGCATCAAGGCAATGAGGCATGTAAGGTATGAAGGAATCTAAAGGTAGGGTTTCAGATTTTGTCATAAACCTCCTTTTGATCATTTTCATTTTTATTAAATCAACACTTGTTTGACAAAGACAAATTTTGTATTATATCTTTAAACTCAAAAAAGATCACAAAGAAATGTCTCAAGTTTTATTCCCATTTTATATTTAGTGGATCAAATTTGGTCAATTACAACCATATCATGCTTACATTATACTAATCACAAAACTAAAACCGTGTCATTCCACCCTTGCATTCATCTAATAATTTCTTATTAATGTCGCTCTTAAATCTTGATTTTGTGGAATATCTTAATGGCAGTAAATTTCCTGCATTATAAATGACACTTTTCTCAATTGCAGTGTTATACATCACCATGTTTTCTTCTCGACACTAAGTCAGACGTTATGCACCATGATTTATAAAAAAGAGTACTAGGATTAGCAGGAATACATTTACATGATTCGACGGTTAAAATTGATTGTAAAGTTTCGTTTTATATGCAAATTGCACCCCTACCCATATCGTACCTCTTTATAAATCATGTTATACACTTGTTAATATTTCAATGTCTTGTGTGAAATCAATTGCAAAAGAGAAAAAAATAGAAAAATGAAAAGAAGAAGAAAGTGGTTAGCAACTGATAATCACCATATATTATCTAATCTAATTCCTTTTGTTTTCTTGTGTTA
>JAJJMA010028326.1:78995-93506 GCA_023529015.1 Papaver nudicaule
AAACTATTACTTATATTCCATCGTTCGGCCAACCACCGCCGAATCGGGGTATTACAATTTCGATCCAACCTATTTGCGTAAGCCTAACCAGAAAGATATTCGAGAGATATTGCACCAAAATACGACGAGGGGTTTCCCTGGAATGCTAGGAGTCTCGATTGCATGCATTGGGGTGTGCCAGGAGTGTCCAACATTGTGGGATGGTCAATACAAGGGTCATAACCCTAAGCCAACTGTCATTTTACAAGTTGCGTCTACTGGAGATTGTTGGATATAGCATGCTTTTTTTGGTCTTACTGGTTCGCAAAATGACATCAATGTTTTGCACAAATCGCCTCTTTTCGAAGAACTAAAGATGCCCCCCCCCTGGTGAATTTCAATACCAACGGCCATCAGTATACTCATGGGTACTATCTGGCTGATGAAATCTATCCTAAGTGGTCAACTTTGGTTCAAGCATACAGTGGAGTGCCTCCAGGGAATCGGGGTAGAGCAATGAGGCATTTTAACAAAATACATATGGCCTTTAGTAAGGATGTTGAGGGTGCTTTTGGAATTCTGAATAAGAAATTTGCTATCGTTTGTGGTGCATCTGTGGTTTGAGTCCCCGTGAAATGCATAAGACTATGCTCACTTGCATAATTCTGCATAACATGGTAATCATTGAAACTCGTCGTGATGCAAACTGGACCAACTATCCAGACAAGAATTTGAGGGAGGATGTTGTACCACTACGTGGTATTCCTGCAAGGAACTATGGGCGGATGACGAATCACATTTGGAATCCAACTTTGTACGAGAGGTTAAGGACTGATCTTTGTGCTCATCTTTTAGCAGAAGAATGACGAAGAGCTGGTGGTGGTGGTGGTGGTGGTGGTGTTGATGAAGATGAAGAAAATGATGATTAATATTTATTAATTTTTGTGTGGAAAGGTAAAGATGAAGATGAAGACGATGATGATGATTAAGTTTTTCTTTCTAGTATTAGTTTTTTTTTTCCGTAATTGTAATCTGGGTGTTGTTTTTTTTTTTTTCCGTAAGTATTTAATGAAGTTTAGAATTATATAACTAGAGTTTTTTCATTAAAATTAAAGATAGTAATTACAATAAGTAGACAAAAAGGGTGTGCCATGCTCTTTACAAAAGATAAAGCCGATCTGATAGTATAATTGATAAAGCCGATCCGATAGTATAATTAATAGACAAAAAAAGGTTGTACATGCCCTTTTCAAAATATAAAGCCGATGTGATAGTATAATCAGTAGACAAAAAGGGTGTGCCATGCCCTTTTGGAAATGAAAAAACATAGCCGATCCGATGATGATAATGCAATTGTCGATGGTGATGAAAATCGGAAATTGCCTCGGCTGTTGCTGGAAAACTGCCGATGGTGATGATGATGATGATACTACTACACACTGCCCTTGATGATGATGGTGATACTACTACACTGTCATTAATGATGATACTACACACTGCCATTGATAATGATACTACTACACACTACCCTTGATGATGATACTACTACACACTGCCATTGATGATGATGATGATACTACTACACACACTGCCCATTGATGATAATGATGATACTACCGACACTGCCCGTTGATGATGATGATGAAGATGCTACTAGTCCGCCCATATGTTTTCCTCTTCCACTTCCACGTCAGATGCATCACTGATGGGATAATGAGTGGTGCTTCAAAACTCGACTGAAGTTCTGTCAACCGTTCTGCCTCCATTTGGCGCTAAATGCACTAGAAGTCCATCTTCAAAATATAGAGCTATTTCTCATTCATGTTGGTGGTATTTGCATTCATAATCTTGTGTTTGTCATGATTGCTGACATACTTCTCTTGGGAAAGACGACTTCTTTTCAGCTCACCATTCAGGACTCTACGTTCAGCCAATCTTTGCTTGGACTCTGACTTGTGGTGGTCCATTTAAGCATCCATGTTGAAACTTTTCCCTTCAACAACAGCATCAGCTTTTGCTTGTCTAAGCTTCTTCGCCTGGTTCCTTCCACAAATCAACTAGAACTTTTGGGCATTTGCAGCAGCCAAATCAGATGTGATTTCTCCTCCCTTTCCACTGCCTCCTGCTTCTCCACTACCTCCTGCTCCTGGTGACCCCATTGGTGATGAAATTTGGGAAGAAAAGAGCGAGGTTGGAGACGACTGGGTGTTTTGTGAACTTGGATTGTATGGTGATTGTGTAGGGACTTGCTTCAACTGGAACAACATCTTTGGATTATACTTTGGCAAGTATTTGAAAATATGGTAACACTCCTCATACACAAATGGTTTTCCATGCTCTTTCTTCCAAGTCTCCCTACACTTTCGTTCCACATCCTTGTCAGCCTCACCACTTTGTCTCCTTCGTTCAACCTGCACGATCTCTTTCACAAACAGTATGACTTGTGCATTGATCGTCACGAAGTGGTCACACAACGATACTTCTATACAGTTTGTGATGTTCATCATTTCTTGCTCAAACTGATCAAAGATTTGTCCCCACAAGGTTGATTTATCTTGATGAGCACCAGCAACTGGATTTTCAGTGAAGCGTACATAGATCGAGCAAATTCTCATGTCCTCACTGGTTGTGAATGATTGACCTCGACAACCTCTCCCAACCCTTACCTCACCCATGTCTTGACTGTCGTCGAGGATTTCAGGTTCATCTTGAGATGATTTAGTTGTATGTTGTTTCCCCTTATTTTTTTGCTTTGCTACAAGCCATTTGAAAATGAAAGATAGGGTGTGCGCAATTTTAGTTCTGAGAATACTACTACAAATGTAGTGAAGGTGCTACAAATGTAGTTAGTGAAGGTGTGAGTTGAATAGAGGCAATGAGGGTATATATAAGCCGATCTGATCCGATTTCAGCCGTTAGATGCATCGCTAGAAATAATACCGACGATTTAAATTCAAACGAGATCGACATAATTTCCATCGTGCTCGATGGAATTTTTGTCTGCAGATAGAGTTTCCATTGACGAGGATATTTCCATATTGCATTGCAACGCCAAAAAGTCCCTTTGTTAGTTCCATAGTCCACCAAAACACATAATTTGTGTTTTAGGTGACCATAGGAACCGGCAAGAGCTTCTTTGCTTCTTTGAAATTGCGTCCAAATACAAATTAATCTTACCAAACAATCCACTAGCTAATTGCTAGATTTTTATTTAGAATTTTCCTTGACTGACACTAAGCTTTAAAAAAATTACTCTTGGTTTTAATGAGGTGACTACAAATTCGGAAGGTCTGACTGACCTTATGGTGGATAGACAAATTCCTGAAAATTCTGAAAACAATGGAATCTACTACTGGATGATTCATTTTGATGCGGCTTTCAGGATTTCTGACTTCTCTATGGGTTTTGCTATTATTCTGATGGATAGTACAGGTGTCAGGAAACATTGCAGACTTGGTTCAGGAAGAGCTTCTTGCCCCTAGATGCAAAAGCAAAAGCATTCCGTGAAGTGCAGAATTGGATCAAAGACTTGAAGATTTCTTCGGTGGTGATATACAATGACTGCAGATCTCTGGTGCAAAAAGTGAATGAAGTTCTTTCTTCCCCTTCTTCTTTATCTTGGAGAGCTTCAGTTAATTTAGAATTAGCGTGTTTGTCTTTTAAATCTCTATGTAATGTGTCTTTTATGTTCAAAAACAGAAATTTGTTGGGTCTTGTCGATAGATTAGGCTAGGTCAAAAGCTTTAGTAAGTTTTTCAACTGAATCCCTTTCGGATTCGGATAGGAGTACTTTCTTTGTAAGAGTAGATTCGGAGTCTGAACTCTTTGATTGTGGTGTGTCCCTTTCCTGAGTTAATGAAAAGTCCTTCTTAAAAGAAAAAAAAAAAAAAAAAAAACTTTACACATCATAATAGACGAATGGAATGAATTAGTACCAAACCAACTCTCTATCAGTTTAGGTTTCTAACTAATTAACCAATAGTTTGGTGGTGTTAGCGTCTCACCTAAATTATAAGCTTTGACAAATTAATGATATTCCAAAAAAATGGACATGAGGTCATTGTTTTTGAGAAAACGATTAAAGGTTAGGAAATAACAATTCTAAGAGTCCCATCCTAACCTATTGATTAGCATTATATGTACACGAAATGAAAAAGATGGAATATGACATAACTATCTATACATACATTATCTAAATAGAATAAAGGTTTCATATGGTTCAACATCTTCCTCTCTTAATCACATTTAGGCCAACGGATTCAACAATCCACAATCACAATTTCTTGCAAAAGAGAGTAAAAAGAAAGCATGAACCTTCTCATTTTGGACATTTGAGTCACTCATGGATAGTAGTGGTAGTTGTTTAGTTGTAACAATCAGATAGTAACCCTATAAAAGCAGTACATAATTGCTACGAAAAGTTACCAAATTTTTCTACATGGTTATCAAATTTGATTTTTTTTTTAATCATATATTATTAATCTGATTCTGAATCTGAATCAACAGGATTACAAGATTTAAATGGAAGCCTGGCAACAAGCTAAGCTCCAATCACTTTTTGAAGTACAACTCCAATCCCTTTTTTTTTTTTTAATGAATACTCCTGTAAAACTTGCTCACATAGAAAGTTGACACCAATAACTTCTGTAAAATTTGGTATCTCCTACGGATACTAACTTCGGTAAAGTTTGATAATTTCGTATGACAACCTGAGTAATTGGGTGATGATATCAGGGGTCTGAGTTCACAACTCACGCTAAATTTTTTACCAATAAAACAAAAATTATACAGCAGCCTTGATAAAGTACTCTGCAAAGAGTATTAAAGATGTTATGGCACGGTAAATTAGCCGGAGTGAATTTGGCCCCATGAATGAGAATTTGGCCCCATGAAAAAATAATTCCGGCAAATGTTGTATAGTAACATCGGACAACCCCTTATAAAACAAGACCGTTTTACCATTTTTCAATTAGTTGCTAATTACATGATTAAAGTCTAAACAAGATTAATTAGTCTTAATTCTCATATTAAAACAAGATTAAAAATGAACAAACATGAGAATCACCCGAGTTTTTTTAACCAAAATCTTGAATCTGAACAACGCACAATCGGTCTATATATATAGCCACTTAAACCGATTATTGTTGGGTTCTCGAACAATCGGTATATATTATTACCTAAATAAGTCGATTGTTGTTAATCTACCCAGAAATTTAAACAAAACAATCGGTGTACCCATACACATTGAACAATCGGTGCATATGGTGTGTCTATATGGACCGATTAAAAACATAAACGGTTGTTATGAGCACCAGTATTCATCGATTTCAATTGAAAAAAGTTTAGTTTTTTTGATTTGAAACACCCAAACTTATCTATATAATCGGTACACTTATTAACGAATATCGACCGATTGTACCATGTATATGGACCGATTGTACCATAATCGGTTCTTAGGAGCACCAAAATTCACCTATTCCAATTGAAAAAAGTTTAGTTTTTCTGTTTTACAAAACAACTAAAATCGGTATTCATATCGAGAAATATAAACCGATTCTGGTTTTACTTTATAGTCGGCATATATAATGACCGATAACCACCGATTATTGTTCTTGTTTTTTAAAAATGAAGAACAATCGTTTGATATGATGGCCAATCTACGCCGATTCTGGGAAAAAAATTACTTAATGATATTTATGGTGGGAGGAGTGGCGGCGGCGGTGGTGGTGATGGGGTAAATTTTTTTTTTTTTAGTTGGGTTAATGAAATATATGGAGGAAGATGGTGGTGGTGGTGGAGGCGCTGGTGGTGGTGGTGATCGAGGCGGCGGTAATGGTGGTGGTGAAGTAGGAATGAAGGAGAGGTGGCTATAGATATGGAAATGAAGGAAGTGGTGGTTATAGATATGTAATGAAATTAGATTAGAAAATAGGAACCATCGTGTAGAACGGTGGATTCCTACCGACCTCCCAATAGGGAGGTCATGGGTTCGAACCCGGGACGAATAAAAAAAAATTAGATTAGAAAATGAGTAAGGGTAACTTAGTATTTTCATCAATTTTTAGACATCTCATATCCTTCTCTATTGGATAGGTTTAAATTTTTATGGGGCCAAATACTCACTCATGGGGCCAAATTTAATTAGGTAAATTAGGTCATCTTACCAATCCACTTGAGTTGACTAACAAGCCACCTACATTTGACCAAAAAAAACTTCATATCTCTCATTTTGAAGCCTTTCTTTATCACCCACTGCTAGAAAAGGTAACTAGAAGAAGGGACCATCACCCATGGTCCATGGCTTCTGGTAGCTCGTGATGCTTTTGACTCATTATCTGAAATTGTAGCTTGGGGATGGATCAAAGATGATTATGATTTATCCAAATGAGGTAAAATGTGAAGAAACCTGCCGTGATTGGCTTAGAATGTCAAGGAAAGAAACAGTCCATGTGTGACCAAGACTTTTTCACTTGATTAGGTAGGTGTAAGTAAAGTGTAATCAAACAGGTTAGGTTTAGGTTAGCCAGTAAGAAAGGTAGAGTTAAATTAAGTTTTCAGATACCATTTGAAGAAAAATATCCAGATACACTTGCTAGAAAATCTATGCATTACTCTCCAATTTATTAGTCTGTGTCCAATAAAGGAATGGAATCACAGAAAATTTTACTTGCTATGAATGCCATGCTAATCTCAGCTGTATAAAACTGGCAAAATTTAATGACTGGAAAAAGAATTTGTATGCTTAAATTCTGTGCATGCATTTGATTTTTGATTAACTGATGTGGGAATTTTGAAAATTGTATGCTTAAATTCTATACAAGCGAAAATATAATAAAATTTCGGTAAAATTTTTTCTTTTCTTGAGCAACGGCTATAAAAAGAGTGTTTTTTTTTATCACTAATTCACTTTAAATAGATATTTTTTTCTTTTCTATTGTGTATTTATTAATAACGTCTACTATCAGTTAATATCGTTCGTTTTTTCCCTGTCATCTAATTAAAACAATAATAGGAGTACCAAATAACTCATCCACGTTGAAAGTTGAACAAAGCTCGAATATTAGAGCTCGAGGCCCCACCACGGATTTTTCAGCCAATCAAAACATTTCGAGGTTCTGGGCTGGGATAATTTCGCCGGGCGGATAGGTAGGCCCGTGGAGACCGAGGGTGTTTTAGAGAAACCGATGTACTTTCTTGGGTCGCGGCAGACGGAAACACCATCTCATCTTCTTCTCCTCTCCTGCGAAACCAAGAACACTTTCTCTTTCTCTCTCTGCAATACGAAGGAAAATTAGCCAAACTACCCAACAAAGCGTTCTTCTACCTTGACGATTTTTGTTATATGGTATTACCGAGTCTGATGTTCGATTATAAAACGCAACAGACGTAGTTAAAAGAAGAGCGCATAAGAAGAAGGTAAACTTAGGAAGCACAGTAAACCCATGATTAAAGAAGAAAAGACCTATCCAATACTTATGGAAGAAGAAGGTGAACATAGGAAGTCTGATGTTCTATGGATCTTCCGAGAGAGTAAGTACATTAAACCCATTGTTTTTTATTGGTTATGCTCATATTAGATGGTTAATTCTGTTATTTTAATGTATGGAGTAGAAATTGAATTTGGGGTTCTTCAATTTTGGGGGTTTTCTTGATCTTGGTGTTGTGGTGATGATTAGAAAAGTGGGTTTTCTTAATGATTAGCAATTGATTTTAGTTCTAGGGTTTTGATGTGATCATGCTTTATTGGGTTTCTGGGTTTTGTTATCAAAATCAGTGAATCTAAAAAAATGAAGAGCTTGAGATGTGGGGATAAAAATCAATTTTTACTTCTCACGATCCATCAATTTCTTATGCAGGCATGGCTTACCTACATCTGGAAAAGAGCAAAAGATGATGGGGAACCATGTTTTACCTGGGGTTTTAAGAATATTACAGTATTAAATATGGTATGGACCGGAGTGCTTAGCAGCTCCTCAAAAAGACAGCTTTATATGTTGATCAACTGCCCATATTTGTTTATTGGTTCTATACCACCGTTCTTAGATGCTTTACTTTCTGAACTTGAATGTTTTATTTATTTTTTTTTGGATTTGTTTTATACAAATTTCTGTATCCTGCTTGAAAAAGCTGCGCTTTCTACGTTTATCGAGTGCTCTATATGTATGTATATAAGTTTATGGTACCGCCTACCTTACAAATCGTGCGCCTTTGTGGCCACCTTGGGCTTCTTTGACAACATATGGCTAAACTTCCTGGCTAATAAACGTCACAACGATGTCATATTTTAAATTCTTTTGATCTATCTTTTCTGTCTGGTTTCTGTCCAAACTAGGTCGTACTAAGAGCTCAATCTACTGGTATGACTTCTATTGATAACTACCGTCCAGTTCAAGATAAGCAGGAGTTGACGCTGACAAATGACTGTTTGCAGACATGTTGCTCAACGAAGTGATAATTCCGTAGCTTGGAAAATGTTGCTCATCACCATCATTGCAAACAAAGCCACCGCGGATTGTTACCAAGTAAGCCATGACTTCGTAATGTCGTTATTTGAGTGTACTGTTTTTTATGGTTCTTCATGGTGCCGATATTTCATTAGCTCTCCTTTGTTATTTGTTGGTTGCCCGACTAACAAATACTACACTAAACACAAAGGGATGACACATAAAAGCAGTGGTGCAAAAGTTTCTGCCAAGTTTCGAGCTCAGCAAAAGTTTCCTCTATATTGGCCATAGTTTCGAGCTAAACAACAAATACACAGTTTATTTTCCATGATTCCGCAACCTGTCGTTGTTAATTCACATTTCAAAGTTGCAGAGTTCATTTCTTCCATCATTAATGTGGTTTTGTTGTTTATGTTTGGTGTTTGAAAAACCCTAAATTTGTTTTCAGATGTAGGTGTTTAATCATCATTTTGTGTCTGTAGTTTGTTGTTTTGGCTTGGGGTTTAAGAACCCTAAGTTTGTTGTTAGTCAATTTTTTTTTTGATTTTCTCTGTCTGTTAATGTCGTAATTGGCATGATGTAGGTGTCTTATATGTTTGTCTGTGTCAATGTTGCAGGAATATCAAAATTAAAGCTAACCATACTGGCAATGTACTTGATTATTCGTGACTTAGTTGTTGATAAAATTGGTCTTCTAAGTTTTACTGAGAGGATACATAAACACTTAAAGCTTCAGATACTTGGATTAGCTAGCTGAATACTTTAATAATCTTAGTCAAAATTTGCCTCCTCCAGAGTCGTAGTCTTGGTATGTCCGCGTGTCAGAACCGAGAATTGCAGTATATTAATGCTCGACGCAGGGACAGTCTAAACAATATGGTAAGTTTTTCAAATTAGAACATTGCACGACCGTCGTAGGAAACTTATTATATTACAACGTTACTCCCTTTTAAAGCAGGAAAATGGAGATAACCATCTTCCTTCTCTTTTCGATTCTTCTTTGCTTCTCTCATTAGTTCCCTAAATCTAATTTTATTGATGCAGGGAAACAATTTGGTTCTGGAAAGCTCATCTTCTTTTTCATCTTTTCCAGCAGACATCGATAGAATCGTTGAAGAAAACATACATCGAAGAAGTGGTAATTGTATTTCCTAATTAAATCTTTACTATATTTTCTGTTCAGTGAATTGCCAAAGGTTCTATATCGTTGAGCAGGATTAAAGAAGCGCTAATGTTTGGTTTTGGGTTTTGATTTTGAAAGAAGAATCAGGAGACTATGCAGAAAGGAATAAGAGAAGAAGGTAAACATGTAGAAACCGTAGGAATAAGCGCTAATGTTTGGTTTATCTTATGTACTTTTCTTATCTCCATTGTTACTTTGTTTTTCCTTTACGCCTTGATTTCTGCTGTATAATAATCACACTCCTGTACCTCTGGAATTTAGTTGTTAATAGATTCTGTTATATGTACTCTATGCAGGACTATTTGATTAATTCAGTAGCTATTTGAGGATGATAACTGATAATATGTCCAGGTAAATATATAATATTTTTTCCCCCTTTTGGCAATGGCGTGTGAAGAGTGTTTTATAAGAATAACTAATAACTTGCCCTAACCCCATTGATGACTGTCTGCATGGTGTGATATAGATTAAGTCATTCGATTTGTGTCATCGGTTTGTGTCAGGGGAACAAGATAGCTAGAGGTGTACTTCAATTTTGTGATTGAGGTCCGCAGTAATTCATATATACAATTCAAGGCCATTTTTGAGGTAGGCAGAGCTTAGAAGTTGCTCTAACATCTTGACAAGTAGAAAAGTGGAAAGGCTTCCTGACTATCTTGGTGTTGAAAAGAACAGGTCAACAGAATTCTCAGTTAATGTTAGGGTTGGTGTTATATCTACAGTGGGTATCAATGGCTTTATGGTGATAAATCGTCATTAATTACACTAGCAGTTAAATTCAGGCAATTCTTTTGACAGGCAGTTAGCAGCATCGATACCATTGCATCGCAATATATTGATGCAAAAACAAATCATGGCAATGATACACAATAAATAAGCAGCAAGTAAGCTCAGTCAGTGATTTCAGTTGATATTGATGGCACATAGATTAGAGGGGAAAAAATATTTAGTAATGATTATTATGTATCATTTCCATGTATTGCTTTTGCATAGGCACATTCAGGCTTTGTTCATAGGCACCTTCAGTGACTTCAATGCAAAACTTTTAATGATTTCAGACACTTGATTTGTTTTGTTTTTTCTTTGCGTGTTAATGTCGCAGATTTTTTTGTGCACCAAATGTGCAGCAGGGTTTGCTTAGCTGTGTTTGGAAACTTACTTTTATGAAAGGTTATTTTCTTTACAGGTGAGGCTTAATTTCTAATAAATCTAGCTATATTTTTATGGGCTTAAATGTACTTTTTTTTTGCTTGAATGATAAATCAAACAATCTAATCATTTTGGAAACCTATTAATGTGGATGCAGTTGCTTTAATTGGTGCTCGGCACAGCTGAAGTTTCCTTGAATGCCTAAGCAACTCTGTTGAACACTTGAAACAGGTGCCCACATCTGAATTTTTATAAAGCAAAAAAAAAAAACATTTATCAAGTGTCTATGGGATGACTATATATCAAAAAATTAGCTAATTTTAGAGTGAGACATGATTGACAATATTAGTACCTTTACAGAAATGAATCAATTTTTTTTAAAAAAAAAATTAGCTAATTTTAGAGTGAGACATGATTGACAATATTAGTACCTGTACAGAAATGAATCAATTTTTTTTTAAATGATGCATTTGCCTGCTCCCTTCGTCGGTTTTTTATGCCTCCATAGTATTTGATACCACAATCGTTTCGTGTCTTTATGTCTGAAACTGTATGGTAATTGGTAATGATATCAACTGACACCCTCACACCAATCAGATCATTTTAAATCTTCCCGATGGTTTTGGGTTGGTTATTTCTCTCTCCGTTTAGCATTTCTAGCGGCTATAACATTATTATAGGAGGTCCATATAATAGGGTCTTAATTTTTATCTTTGCAAAGCTTTGCTATTATTTGATGTTTACATCAAAGACCAAATAGAATAAATAATCTTGCATGGTATTCTCTACACAGTTTCAAGAGGGCGCCGCAAATGTTAACTGCATTGGGTTAGTATTGTGACTCATTTGTGTTGGTGTTGTCTGGGCTCACGAACTAACCTGTGTCAATTTCAGGATAATGGAGAGTTGTATGATGAGTTTGGAGATATCAAGACTAAGTTTCATGTTTTCGGGCTCGCGAATTAGCCCGTGTCAGTTTCAGGATAGTTTTCAGGTCGATGGAGAGTTATATGATGAGTTTAGAGATATCAAGACTGAGTTTCGTGCTAAAACACGACAAGGGGAAGTTGGACAAACACTACCAGGATTTGGTCTGAGATGGGCAGGAGGTTTAAGAATTGGGTATTTTTTTTGTTTTTCATGTATTTATTCAAATACATCTTTAGAATTTTTGTTTGGCGTTAGTTTTTGTGGTTGGCATAAATATAAGTTACAGAAAGAAATCTGATATGGCTTATTTCTTAAACTAAGTTGTAGACCGTTTCTTTACTCTTTATGTTGAGACATGGTTCTCAACCATTTAGTTGTGGGTTCGACTCCCACAGATGGCACAATTAATATTAATTGTGTACAAATACTTGGTTAACATAACATGAGGCATTTACCTATTATTGGATTACCGGAGGTACGGAAAACATGCGCTGGCCACGTAAAGAATCACTTTCATCAATGGGAGTGGTAGGCACAGGCCAATGCAAGTGAAAATCAATTAAAATATGTGCTTTGCTAACACACGGCTCCTGAACTTCTCTTAACCCAAAACACGTATCCAGTTAAAAATTTGGAAGTGACCAGACACGTTTTGTTCTCTATATGTATGGTTTCAATAGAACCACTATGTTTGCAGGTATACATGTCAAGCTAGCTTATACACACAGAAGTTGTATCATCCAACTACATACCTGTGGTAAGTGATAAATTTTTAACTTTCAAAAAATTAACCAACGGGTGATTACTTTCCTACAAAATTAGGATTCCATTTCCAAATCTAACCGCATTATGTTTTTCTATCGAAGTTAAATACCGAAGTTGTGGGACTCCTATTTTAGGAGAGAATGTGTTGTGTATTTAAAGGCAATTCAGGGTGTGTATTCAACACTTGAAAAACGAGTACGTGTGCATTCTTTTAAATTTATGTTTCAGTATCGTTAGGGATATGTTGACTTTGTTTGAAGCAAATAATATGCTGAGGCATTTCGTATCTGAAGATACAAGCTCTTACGAAATCAATATCGATAAAATCAAACTATTTCATCGCAGAATTGAAGAAGTTCGTCTATGATTTATTGATACTCTCCAATTCAATTTTTCATGAAATGGAAAAAATTTTGATTAACAAAACCCAGGAATGGATTCGGACAATCCACTTTAGTATGAAACACGGTGGGCTAGAAGGCTTAGGGACTTAGGCCCGTGCAAACGCACGGGCTGGACAACTAGTATTATGATAAATTGATAATGTTCTTCGAAGAACTTTGTTCTGCAGTGGTTCGAAATGTTCTCATTTAGTCGGTGATTATCTTAAATTGTGCTTGCACCCTGTGCACAATATCATCCTAAAAGTATTTAATCGTTAATTATGTTGATCTTCGTTTGTAATTTGTGTTGGATGACGAAGAATTCTATACGACAAAATGTTTTTTTTGTTTTTGTTTTTGTTATTTTTTTATTTTTTTCAAGTAAAAAATAAAAATAGGCTTACTTGTATTCCATTGGCAGTAGTATGAATTAGAATAGAAGTCATCGACACATTCGCAAGTACACAAACACACAAACATTGTTTGCTGCCCACACACCACACCAAATTCCCATTTTACCCCTCTGTTCTCTCCTCCCCCTCTTTCCTCCCCTTCCCCATCGTACTGCGTACAAAACCAAAAAGCTCCCATCAAACGTGCAAAAAGTGAACCAAACACAAGAAAGAGAAAAACACAGTCTCTTTGTTCTCTTATAGAGAACTCAACTCGAGAACAGCAGAGCTAGAAGACTCAGAGAGAGAGAAGATCAAACAGACATACTTTCCTTGAATTTAAAGGAAGTCATGGTGTGTTGCATTCCTCCAGTGAGGGGGACCCAAATGAACAATTCTTCTTCTAGTCTCCTCCTTCCCTGTTTTACTCTTTCAAACCAACACGGATTCTCATTTTTTAATCACTTTCTTCCCTCTCTTTTAGATTCTTATCTTCTCCTTTCTCCTTCTTCTTCTTCTTTCAAGGAGGAAACTTCATAGCCCCATTTTATTCTTTTTTCCAGATTTTAGCTTAATTTTTAGCCTTTTTGTGATTCAAAAAAAAAATCTAGTTAAAGGAAGAACCTTTTTTTTTGGTTTGGTTTTCTTGTGGGGGTTTTTGCTCTCAATATTTGAAGGGAAGAGATTGAATCTAAGGTACCCCCATTTCTTAAATTCTTCTTCTCCTTAAACCCTTTTCTCTGTTGATCCTAATTCCTAATTCTCATTTCTGATTTTCATGATCCTACAGCTTAAAGCTTAGAGAGTTAAAATTAGAAAAATGGAAATCTGGGTCTTCCCAAGGATCTAATTGTGATTTCCTTGCAAAAATTTATGTATGGATCAGTTTAGGTTGGAAGTCATTATGAGTGGGAATTTTGTCTTGTTGAATCATGTTGAGCTGAAATGTTGAATTTTTATCATTCAATGGTGGTTTGACATATTGTTGTTAATGATTCTTGTTTTGGCACAATTGAAAACAAGAAGGCTTTTTTGTTTGGTTCTATCTGAATCGGTGAGTCATTTGGAGTTTGACACTTTTGACTCAGTCGAAAAACCTGATTTTAGTAACACGAGGTGGATAGGATGTAACTAGTAGTATTTGGTTTTATAAGGAAAGTCTATGATTCAGCTGTTGAACTCACCTAGTGTTTGTTTGGAGCAGCGTACCATTGACCGTCAAATTGAACTTGCTGCTTGATGTGTATGTTCAATTTAGATGAAGCACTTATAGAAACACTAACATG
>JAJJMA010028392.1:0-14640 GCA_023529015.1 Papaver nudicaule
AAAATTCATAAGTTGAGATACACAAATATGGTTTCGGAATCCAGAAGTGAGATATGGCATACAAGATGTTTATATACAGAATCAAATGAATGATTCAGAACTTCAGAGTTCAGAGCCAAACCAAGACGTCGTATTCGAATCTCAGAAACAACAGTATTTCAAGTCTACACAACATAAGTGTGAGTCACAATCTCTCTTACATTGGCTCATATAAATATATGCAATCAATCCGACAGAGCCAGACTAGGTAAGAAGAGACACAATACTGTGATGGATCAAATCCCGTAATATTAACGAGATAACATCAAATTGCTATATACAACTCGAAAAGGTTTTAGGAAAAACCTTTATATTAACTTAGAGACGGAGAAGAAAAGAAAGCTCTAAGCAATATTGGAACGTCATAACTACACACTAATACCACAAGTGGTAAAGCGGAGTTATCATAAGACACACTGATCACAAGTGATCACGTCATAACGTAAAGCTCAAGCTGAGAGTTATGTTTATGTCTTTTGTAGCACAAGTGTAAAAGATAATGGAGTCGCGTTATTTAGATTCACTAAGCTGTTGAATGATGAAGCTGGATGTCTTCGTTTGATCTTTAGTCTTTCTTCAACTCTTCAACTAGTGATTCTAAATCCTACCAAAATCTTCCACTACCCAAAGCTAACTCTCACATGACTTCACCTAATTGTGTGTTGTTTAGCGGTCGAGTTTTGATCAATAAAGTTGACAACTAAGCTTGACATACCAACACTTAGTGAGGTTGACCGAGCCATGCTCTAACACCTGCAACAGGAATGACTCAGTTTCACCTAACATATGGGACAGAGGCAGTGCTCCCCACCGAAATAATGATACCAACAGATAAATACAAGTCATGGGAGCAAAACCTCACAGCTGACCTAATATACGCCAAGCTGGATGACCTCGAAGAAGCCAGAGAGGATGCTCGGGAGCACATCATCAACTATCAACAATGGCTAGCTCGAGGATACAACAAAAAAGTCATCGAAAGGGAATTCCAACCAGGCGAGTTGGTGCTCCGAGAAATCCCACCTTACCAAAAAGGAAATGCAGGGAAACTAGAACCAATCTGGGAAGGACCTTTCAAAGTAAAGCAAGTAGCAGAGAAAGGTGCTTACAAGTTAGTCGATGTAAAAGATGGAATGGGGCTCGGCAATGCATGAAATGCAAAATATATAAGAAAATATTATACATAAAAATACTGTACCTCGCTATATACCTCGAGTAAAGAATATCTTTAATTCATACAGACTGTTTTCTTCGACTCAAAGGTCCTACCTGATTAGGCATATCTCCTAAGGCTTAGACGCCATGAAAGTAAACAGGCCATAATGGGACATCTCCCCTAGAGCCTTGTCGCAATAAAATTAAAAAGGCCTTAACGCCAAGGCCCAGATGCCAAAAATAAAAAGTCCTCGCGTAACAGGCACAAAGTTGATGTCCATCTACGCCGTAAGGGTTGAATTTTTGGTGTAACCTTAAGGTGTGTGAGAGAGATTAGGTTAGTATCTCCTCAGGCCTCTAAGCATCATGTCCATGTACTGATATCCAAAGAAATCTAAGTTCCAGTTATACTTTATATACTGTCATATTGATTTATTATATCTGTTCTTCTCGATGTAGTGCTTATCTTCGTGATAGTTTTATTAAGTATCAATTCATGTCATTAAAACCATAGATTGGACTTGTATATCTAATGGATGTTGAGTATGAAGTACCAATGCAGATTTTATACTCACAAAGTTTGGCGCTAGAAATAGGGATTGATTAAAATAACTTAGGGTTTGCCTGTGATTTATGATTTTCAAATTGTTTTGGGAAAATTTCCTCTAGGGTTTTCAAGATTCTCTTTAAACTTCATGTTTATTATGAGCTCCACCACCTTGGGTGTCTAAAGATATTAAAATCTTTGGCGCGCTCAAGGGTTTTTGAGCAAATCATCAATATGGTTAGATCGATGTTTTTTCCAAGAAGTCTAAAGCTCTGAAACACAGAGATCTAATCAAGAGCATTAAAAAAAAAATACTATAAAACCTTGATAAAATCAAAGGGAAAAATTAGTTTTCAACTTAGAGTCCGTCATCTCAATTTCCATAAATACCCTTAAGAATCCCGCACATCACTCACGATCTAAAAACTAACTCAGGGTTATTTTGGGATTTCTGTACCAAATCTATATTAGGAAACAAGTATTATAGCTTTCTAAACTTTACCCCGAGCCTAGTCCGAGAAAAGCAAGGAAAATATGCCAGAACCTCCATATTGAAGGAAGATCTGGGCAAGTAAAAACGGTTAGAGATCAGAACAGGACGCACATGATCAACATTGAAACCTAACACGTCAGAATCCGTTACAACTACTAGGGCGCATGTCAGATCTAGTACACTGCACCAACCGTCTAAGACCTCACGGGTTTTTTGCTTTTTGTAGGTCATTATCGCCATGGCTTCGAAATCCGAACAAATACCGAAGAGAATGGTAGGCTCCTCGAGGCATGGAACAGGCTCTTCGAGGCACAACACCAGATTTTCAACAAGCAAAGGACTTTCGCCGAAGGTAGCAGCAAACACAATCCAGCATATGGAGCTTGCAAATGAAGAAGAAGTATTAGTGGAAGACCTCGGACCAGACAGGGAAGGATTCCCAGAAGGTGATGAAACGCCTCAGCAACAAATCCAAGAGGAAGATGGGGAAAACGACGAGGATGAGGACGAAGATGATATCCCGAATGAAGTGCTTCGAACTCATCAACCAACCGAAGAAGACACTTTAAGGGCTGCACAATTCCGAAAATTAATTCAAAAGAACAAAAGAATAAAGAAACTGAAAAAGCAATTAGCCGAGGCAAACAAAAAAGCTGCAGAGAAGTCAGCATCGAACTACAAGGGAAACAGTGAGGGACACTCTCGTCCACACACCATTTCACATTCCAGAGGACGCTCCGTGTCGAGAAACAACACCAATGAAGATGGACACTCCAGGGGCCATGGGATAGCGATTTCGGGCAAGAATATGAGCCCAACATCCGTCCTAATGGAAACAACATACACTTTGTATACGAAAACGAGCAGGCAAGGAAGGATGCCGAGATGCAAGCACTGCAACAAGTCATGATGGAGCAAATCAAATCGCTCCGAGCAGAGCTCTTCGACAATAGGATTCAATCGAGCGACAAAGTAAAGCTGACTTAAGCAATTACTGACGTCAACCATTCGCCACTAAGTTCTGAACTCCTCGCCAAGGCCATACCAGTAAAGTGCACCATGCCATCATTTACATCAATCTTCGATGGGACAGGGGATCCGACATTACACATCAAAATGTACATGAGGGTATTCCTGGCCTGGGCGGACAGAGACGAGGTGATGTGCAAATACTTTCTTTCAAGCTTGAAGGGAGAAGCCTTGGCCTGGTACGATAGTCTAACAGCCAGCTCAATCTCATCCTTCGAGGAACTGGCTAAAGTATTTATACTTCACTTTTTATGTAACAACTCCTCAAAGCCGGGAGTGGAGAAATTGTTTAGTATCAGGGTTAAACCAGAAGAATCCACCAAAAGCTTGACAGACAGGTGGACTGTACAGTGCATGGAAGTAGGTAACGGGGCCTCCGAAAAGGACAAAGTGCGAGCATTCTTAAATGTACTCGACAAAAATCACCCATTATACGATAGGCTCTTCACCAAAAATGTAGAAACATTGCAAGACCTCCGGAAATTTCAAAAGGAGCGGATCACATTGGAGGAAACAAAGGAACAAACATCCCTGGGGAAGGAAGTCATCTCGAAACAAGTACACTCGATAAACAACTTATCATTAGAAGAGCGAAATCAAGCTACGAATAACCAATCAGGAGACTTTTCGAAAAGGGAAAGGCAGAATGACAGCGGAAGATATAGAAAAGAGGGAAAATTTGGCGATAGGAGATATCATGACAACAAAAAGTACAACGATAGCAGAGGAGGAGATTCCCGAAGAGAATATGAAGGAAATAGCTCTCGCATGGGGCAGAAAGGAGGAAGAAAATTCGGTGTGCCAAGATCGGGATTCCCTGCATTTCAGGATAGAAAGTTGCCAAAGCTGTGTGTTCCCATCGAGGATGCTCTCCGAAGCATTGAAAGCTCCGAGTCCACAAGTGAGATTACATACCCGAAGAGCAGGGGAAACCAACCGAAGCATACTCGAAACTCTAGGGACTACTGCCAATTTCATCAATTTTATGGGCACACCCAAGAAGACTGCGTCACGACACAAGAACAAATCTATTCTTCATTACAAAAGGAAAATTCAAGCATCTTCTAGAACTACCAAAGCCACCCCCAAGCCAGCCACAGCCAAAAGAAGAAAAGCAGAAGGCGTATGTGATAACAATCGATCGAAACATCCCAAGATTCAACGACTGCAACTCAATAGTGCATGCAGACATCTGTGGGCGAAACCTTGATAGTATCCATACAGGGAGAATCCATAAAATACACTACAAGGAAAGGAAATATTAAGTGTGGCTGCAAAAGGACATCTTGAGGAATGACAGAGACAACCAGTATTCTTCTCCGCGGCGGACATACCTGACGAAGGAAGGTTGCATAACGACCCACTTGTCATCACACTGCATATCGAGAAATTGGCAATGCCCAGAATATTGGTGGATCCGGGAAGCTCTGTGGACATACTCTTCGGGAGAACGCACGACAAGTTATTCGGAAGAAAGGATGCTTTGGTACCATCCTCGTATAATGTTTATGGCTTCAATGGAAAACCTTCGATGCCGAGAGGAGAACTGTCTTTAACAATCCATATTGGAAAGCTTGAGCTATCAACGTCATTTTGTGTAGTCGATATAGACTCTCCATACAACGCCATTGTAGGAAGACCTTGGCTACACAACATAATGGGAGTTGCCTCCACTCCATAGAAGAGTTCGATTCCCAACACCGTTAGGAATCGCAGAAATTTTAGGAGATCCAACTGAAGCCCGTGCATGCAGCGAGATTGATGTTCAACAAAGGGAACATCCAAGGCAGGATCCCCCAAATCAAGTTAAGCACCCAAAAATAACGGAACCTTGTATAAGGGAGTTCATCGCCAAAGTCGAGGAAAGAATGGTCAACACCATCGTAAGCAACTCCACAACCTCCAAACTAGCTATACCACCTATCAGTAAAGGGAAAAGTCATCGCTCCGACGATAGGGAGCAATTCCTCGTAGTGAGTAGCAGGAAATTAACATCAAGCATCAGTGAACAAACCAGCTCGAATGAAGGTAGAAAGGATGCCTCAGAGAAATTCTGGGCCGGTCCGTATGTGATTGAAAGGGCGCTCGGGAACGACACTTATATCTTGATTAATCTCGAAGGTCAAAAATTGAGCACCCCAGTCGAAGGAAAGAACCTGAAACATCTTCATTAAGTACTTTATATGTAAGCAAAGCACTGCTATATCGATATTAAAAAATAAATAAGGAAACAAGTATGACTTGTTATATTTACAAGCTATTTCACTTCGTCACGCTATACCTGGACTCATACTCCAGATCCTACCTGCTAGGCAAAAGTCCTACCTGAATAGGCACATCTCCTAAGGTTTCGGCGCCATATAAACAAACGGGCCATGATGCCACAAATCTATAAAAAGTGCTCTGACACAATTAAATTAAAAAAAAAGGTCCTCGCATAGCAGGCACAAAGCTGATGTCCATATACGTCGTAAGAGCCCTACGAGCTATATGACACAGTCCTCTACCCACAAGACACCCCGTTAGCGGTGGGTACTTTGCGTCTAAGCTACATAAGCCAATGATGCATTTAAACCCACTATCAAACGACCATGAGGACCTCTCTTTTGAGACGTCGAGGGGACGATAAATGGGATTAACATCTACCTCTAAGGTGGATGGAACCCCGAGGTAGCTAATTAGCTTACATTCACGGGAATGGCAAGCGAGTTACGCAGCCAAGGGACCTCCTCTAAAAATCAAAATACAGCCTCGAGGAGGGGCTGCAGAGAATTGACGGGTCGAATTCTAGGCCGCGATAGGAGAATAGTACCACGTCTAAGCTCCAGCCTTGACCGACACTCCCTCATTGTGCTACTTTATTATCGAGGCGCAGCATAGCAGCTACCCACCATAAGTTCCCTACTTTACTTGGGATGAATGGATTATCAGAACACCACCATGTTCTCTCGGAAGATACTAAGTATCCTCGATATCCACCCAATATACTGAGGCAAAACGGGTACCTATGGCCTCGATAGCCAGTGTTTGCTTTAAAACAGGCAAGTAGCTGAAAGCCATTGGGAAGGGTGATCCGTAAGCCCCCACTAGATTGGTTTACTATCTCCCACATCGAAGTAAACCCTGAGTTGCACCTCGAGTAACCTTACAAACCTAGATCATCGCAGAATCAACTTCATGCCTGAATGCGAAACTCCTACGCAAAAGCATAACGCAAAAAAGAAAAATCTCCAGGAACAAAAAACGTCCTTATATATATATATATTCAAAAAAGCGCGCACACACATACATAGGTGAAAAACGACAAAAGAAAAGTTTATTCAGAAGATAAAAAGCAAAAGACAAAAGGACTCGCTGCTAGGTCTCAGCTGAAAATCCAACAGATCCCTCTCATAAGTCCGAAAGCCGGATAGATCTTGTTTCAAAGGGGTATCTTCCCTCATTGGTTCAGCATTCTCTTCACTGCCTTCATCACTATACGCTGCCGAGGATTCTTGGAACAAATAGTTGTTTTCCTTATAAATGGCGTCAAAAACAACATTCTTACCACCACCAGTATTCCCCTTGTCGGATCCTCCATGATCGGCAGATTGAACATCATTCACAACATCCTCGGCCCCACTCCCACCTCCTACTTCGGAGTCATTCTCGGAACAATCCTCAGTGCGATCTTCGAGATGACCTCCGAGACCTCCTGAATCGCCACCATCAGAATCGTCATCATCATCACCATCGCCAGAACCTTGGTCATCGGACACTACCCCCGACAAACCCCTTCTTCGCGATTCCTCCCTAGCCAGCCTTACAAAAACCTCTTGAGGAAGCAAGTCTGCATCACCTGGGAGTTCGGCATTAGAGTCATCCGCACCAAAGACTCCATAGGTTGGAGGCTCAATCCCAATAGCCCTAAAAAGAGCTCGACTATGTTTTCGGTAGGCTATACTCGAAGCCAGGGCGGTGGTCAGCGCCGCCCGAGTAAGCAGTTCTTCGGCAGCCTCTCCATGCTTTATCTGAGGGCGGAGGAGGGCGAAAACATTAATAATATTTCTTAAGTCTTCTTGACGCTTAAGACGAAATCTCGCTCAACAGTTAGATCCTTGGCATTTCTCTCTACATCCTCCAAACGACGCTTGCGTTCATTTTCCAGCTCCTGAAAATGTCTGTTCGAATCAGCAGTTCGGAGACGGCGTTCCTCGGCCAACTCTTTCGATAATAGCTTAACTTTCCTCTCGAACTCCAACTTCCGTTCGGACTCAAACACCAATTGATTGGCACTGTCATCTCTTGCGGCTTCGGCATCCGCAACCTTCTTTAACAAATTAGCTTCAATGCCTGCAGAAACAACAAACAAGTGCAAACGAAAAAAGGATGAGGCATCCGAATACACACCTTAGAAACACAGCAAAAATACCAAACAAGATGTTAGAGTCAGTATCCTACTTTCTTTAACAACCATGTACTCAATAACTTCGTGTTGATTAGTAAAACGAGGTTGGGAAGCTCTCTTCCTAACATCTTCAGTTGATACCCACCCCAACTTGGCGAGTTCTAGACGGTATTCACCGACCATCCGAGAAAGATGGTCCTTCGAGGTTGTAGATTTCACAAGATCCTTGCCCATCTCATTACAGCCACCCTGTAAACCCTCATTCTCTGCAGACATCTCTTTATTGGCATTTTTCAAAGTTGCTACCTGAACTTTCAAATTCTTGATATCCTGCTCTAATTTCTCAATCACCAATCTGCCAGACACATTAATAGACCTCTCCTTGCGAGCAGAATCGCGTTCCTGTGTCAAACGAGAAACATCCAACTGAAAATAATGCATCTCTCGAGCATTCCTTTGATTTTTATTTTTCTCCTCCTCAAGAAGACGTTCAGTTTTTATTCTTTTTTTTTTTTCCTCAGTAAGGAGATTCTCAACTTCAAGCCTTTTTCTTTTGTAATAGTCTTGGTCATCCAAAGCCTTGTTCCTTTCTTTCACAAGATTCTCCAGTTCACTTCGATGACTCCCACCACCCTCGCAGGCAGTATGGAAAGACTTGCGACCCTCCTGGGAATAAGTGCCAAGAGACAACCTAGCCTCGCGGAGTTTTCTCTCCCCTTCTTCTAACTTTCATTTTTTTCTTTTTTTTTAAGAGAGCAACGGTAACAAGAACCTCCTCAGCACAAAAACTACGAATAATAGCGCAATCACAATAAAATAAATTCATACCTGTTAGTTTCATCTTTTCACGCGAACTACGAGTCTTTTCGGCTACAAGCTCTTCTTGCATATGAAGAAACTTCCGTTCAAAATACTCAGCTTCGCCGGACAAGCCGAAGGAATAAGCCAATAAGCCAGACATATGGTGGTCGCCCTGCTCAAACATACGAAAGCATACTAATCCTTAGCTAAACTCGAACTACAAACGACAAAAATCACGAAGAAAATCAATTTACCATCTGAAGCATAGTTAGGTTATCCTGGTAAGACAAAGGCGGATGGCGAAGGTCATACTCGACTTTGAGGCAATCACCTCCGACCACATCACCAAACGTCTTGCAAAACTCGGGATTGTGAGGTTACTGCAACGGATCAAAGGCATGAGACTTGAAACAGGACGAAATTTCCATGGCAAACTCACTAGGATTGTGGTTCTCTCGAAGCACTTCTCTGAATCTCTTGGCAGTATATGGTTGGATATGCTTGACGGTAAAACTCGGAGCAGGGGGAAATTTGGAACAATGGGGATAACTAAGAGCCATATCCTTCGGAAGATCAGCAACGACAGACGGGCCATCCATTCGAGAAAGCAGGACATCAACCATAGGGACAACTTTCCTCGAAGGAACAGTTGGAGCTTCGACTGAGGCATTGGTCGCCACAGTGGCAAAAATCATGGCAGAGGCAGTAGAAACTGAGTCAGTAGTGCTCGCAACAGGGTCACTCGACACAATGGCACCAGTCATGGCAGAGGCAATAGAAACCGAGGCAGGCGTGCTTGATACGATAACACTCGACATAGCGGCACTGGCCTTCTCTGAAGCATTAGTATTAGGAGGAACAGTTACAGCACCCGAGGGTGGAAACTTATCAGATAGATTCACCCTCGCCGTTTCTCCCAATGGCTTCGTAACTACTTTGTGATGAGTCGATAAAGCCGCTTTGTTAGACATCTTGAACACGACCTTCTTACGAGGCTTCACGATCTCCTCCCTCCTCTCTTTAAACTCAAACATCATCAAGCCGTCATCCAAACTCAAAACTTCAATAGGAACAACATTGCCCTGAGAAGAAGATCCGTCTTTCTCAGGAAACAAATAGCGGCAAGTATTCATACTTCAAAACAAAAACCAAATCTTAAGAAAGTTAGTATTTGTTACCTGATCCATAGTCTCCTCTTCTGCACGGGGACGCTTTAAGTTCTTTACATCCATGGAAACGCCATTCCATTTCCCTAAAATCTGGCGAGATAATTCTTTCTCCTCGTCAGAAAAATGAATAGTAAACATGTGCTGAATCGGGAACTGGTGGCCTACTTCGAACTGAGTCCGAGGAAAAAAAAAACTGCATCCTTCCAGCCTCGGAGAATGGGGCCAACTAGCGACACAGGCTTCGAATACCAGTCCTCGTTCATGGAGTAATCTAGAGACCCTAGAATTATATTCACCTTCCCCTTCACGGTTCTAAAGCAAACACCCCATGGAGCTGCCTCGTTATCTAATGTAAGAAAGGTCTCGTAATGTTGAAAGAACTTCTCGGCGGTAAATAGAACTTCGCCGTAAAACCAGCTTCAGAATTATCTTCGGAGCGGGTAACCCATTCGTTGATTAAATGAATCGAGCTACAAGTAAGCTGCATTATTCCACGAGGGCTAGGCAAGGAACAAAGGATCTCAAGGAATAAATGGTTGGATGGCCGATAGAAATGAGGAATCAACCCAGCAGAAATTTGATGAAACGTAATTAACAGCTTATCCTCAGCCGGCCACCAGGAGAATCAACGGATTTTATAACAAAGGAGTCGGATTTAAAACCCAAATTCCTCATCATTGAAGTAAGAACGTCGACTTTAGAAGGAGAAGCCATGAAAGGAAATAAGGGGGAAAGAAAAACCCGCCGGCACCGGAAGTTGCAGTGATAAAAACGATCAAGGGACGAAAAGTTGGTAAAAGAGAAAAAAGAGTAGTCTTTAAAAGATAACAGGCAGAACGAAACAAGGGGTACCAACAGAGATGAACTAAGAAGCGCCCGATCAGAAGATAGAAATTTCAGGGTTTTGGAAGAAAAACGCCGGAGCTAAGGAAGAAGAGTGCGAAAAGGCAAAAGTTTTTAGAGGGAGAAAATAAACCTTAAATAGTAAAGGGAAACCGGCGCTACCAGTTGGAAGGTCAAAAGGTAGCTAAAATCTCGGGAACATGCATAACGTGTCATAAAACGTCACACATGGCAGCTAGTGGGAAGGTGGCGAGAAGAGAAGGGCAAAGAAGAAATTTCCTTCCCAAGCATCTTCGATACAAGGAAAGGAAAGAGGCAAACTGTAGAGGGTAAAACACCACGAGGACACGTGTCAAAATCCCATGAAGGGATCCTACAGAAGACGATATTCAGAGTACCTAGGAACACAGGAGGAGCAACCCGAGCCAAAAATAAGGCGACGAAAGAGTATAATGTTCGTAATACCGAAGACTGGGCGAATGATCTTCGAGGTATTACCCCGAAGGCACCGACTTACTCGACAGGCTCTGACACCACCACGATTGAGTAATTTGTCCTATTAGCTGTAATCCACTTCCGACTCGGCCTATGTAAGGCGAGCTCGAGGTCCATTGTAAGGGTTGGATTTTTGGTGTAACCTTAAGGTGTGTGAGAGAGATTGGGTTAGTATCTCCTCAGGCCTCTAAGCATCATGTCCGTGTACTGATATCCAAAGAAATCTAAGTTCCAGTTATACTTTATATACTGTCATATTGATTTATTGTATTTGTTCATCTCGATGTAGTGCTTATCTTCGTGAGAGTCTTATTAAGTATCGATTCATGTCATTAAAACCATAGCTTGGACTTGTAGATCTAATGGCTGTTGAGTATGAGGTACCTATGCATATTTTATACTCACACAACTGGAGCTAACTAGGTCTTACAACACCGAGTGCAGCCGTGCGTTGCTTCCTTTCAACCTTGGATGTAACGTATCAGTTCTTGAATAACCTTATTGCATAAGAGAAGGACTATAAAATAGACAAGAACATGATCAGGTTACCAAGGTTACAGGTTAATCTGATAACAACCACAAAGGTACGTTATCTCCTACCCGTGTTTCCCAACTCTCAAGAGAAGTCTTTATAGTCGTTAGGTAAATCCCACAGTGGAACTGCTACCTAATAGAGGATGACTATACCACAACAAGCCTACACCTAAGTGTAAAGAGTTTACGATCAATTCCACAGAGAAACTTCACGTATGCTTGATGCTTGTGATTTTCGTTCTTTAACCCTCTATTTATAACACTCAATAAGATAGGTTGCTTAGGAATAAAGCAACTAGTTTCTTAACCTACAAGTTAGCAAGTACCCGTGTAAACGAACCCGTTACTTATCTTGCACACAAAGAAACCCTAGATTTATCTCAATTGGAAATCTTTAAACATTTATCTGCCAAGTGTTTTGTTAACTCAAAGACACTTCAAGATAGAGATCCAACAGACCAGAGATAATCTTTATCTTATTGACACGTTGAGATTCGTTAGATGGACCACATAAGATATTCTGATAAGCACAAGTCCAACTAAGATATAAGGAGTCAGAAGTTTAACCCACGTGAAATTCCAGAAGAATATCCAAGTGCAAGGTTCGGGAACCGTCCTTCTGAATTCTTGCCAAATTCATCGAATCTGTGGTTCACGTACATGTACATGTACAAATTGATGTTTTGGAACTCATGAGTGAAATTCAGAGTAATTGTTCACCAACCGGTTCGTGAACCGCCGTCGGTCAGAATTCGGGTTTAACTGGATGCGCTAAGTTATGGGTTGGGCCAGTACTTAGACGTGTTATTACGCCCTCGGCTATAATTCACTGGACTCTGCTCTAGAGTACTCCTTTAGATTCATCCGTTTCCTACATGTGATTTGCAAGCAAATCAAGAAAGGGCATCGAATATATCTCATGTATCTTGTAACCATAGTATTGTGGGAACAAATACTAACATAACTCATAGTTATGTAGACAAGAATACAAAATCTCAATCGCTATAACACTACTAAAGTAGCCGGCTATTTCGAAAGATAGAATAAGTAGAATATAAGAATTTCCATAAAAGTCATAACTCCTACTAACCTTTTGTCGATGAAGAATATTCGATGTCTTCTTTATATTCACTGTCTTCGTCTTCAAGGTCTCTACTACTTTGCCTATATCCCAATTCCGGAATCTAAACTCTAGTAGGCTAAATCAAGAATTGTGTTTTGACACCTAAACTGACAACCAGCTTGACATACCAACGCTAGTGGGTTTGACCGGACAATGCCCTAACACTTATTATATCTTTCGAAATAGTCGGCTACTTTAGGAGAGATACTAATAGCGATTGAGATTGTACTTTTGTCTGCATAACCATGAGTTATGTTGGTATATATTCCTACTATACTAAGTTAGAAGATACATGAGATAGATTTAATACACTTTCCATTGTAATGATTTGCTTGCAAGTTACATGTAGGAAAATGGATAAATTTAAGGAGTACTCTAAGAGCAGAGTCCATGGATTATAGCTGAGGGCGTATCACACGTCTAAGTACAGGAAAACTGGCCCAGCCCAGGTACTTCCAGTGGATCCAGTTAAAAACCCTAATTTGGAACTCAGGTAGTTCATGGACCAGTTCGTGTTCAATGGCACCGATTTTTCCTCCTTTGTCTCAAAAACATCGATTTCTACACATACATGTACTTGTACAATAGATTCCATGTATTTGGCTTTGATTCCAAATTCCAGCCGGTTCGTGAACCGTCTGGTGAATATTCTTCTAGATTATTCACGCAGGATTTTAACAGATAACTCTTTATCTCTTAGTTGGACTTAAGCTTTATAAGAATATCTTCTGCGGTCCATCTAACGAATCTCAATGAGTCAATAAGATAATGGTGTTCTCATTTTCATTGGATCTCTACAGGGCCGTAGCAAAGATTTTGGGGGCCCTAGGCGAACTTGCCGAAATGGGGCCCTATATAAGCAAAAAATAAAAATCCTTGCAACTTGATATAAATTATTCAATATAATGTCAAACGAAACATTTTAGGTGAAAAAACGGCTAAAAACACAAAGAAAATACCTCATTTCATGACAAAAACGGATCTCCCTGCTCTTTCCGACGCGAAATCATCAATTACGCTATCGAGATCAATTTTTTCTAACATTTCAATCTCAATTGATAACATTGCTAATCCATTCAATCTTTCTTGTGACATCGTCGACCGAAGGTAACTCTTGATTAACTTCATCTTCGAAAAACTTCGTTCAGCTGAGACAACCGTAACTAGAATTGTCAATAAAATTCTGTACGATGTATACGCATTTGGGTAGCCGCCTTCCATATCTTTTAAGAAATCCAGCACTTCAATTTCTTTACTAATTTCGACAGGAAGATAACTTTTTAAAACTTTCAATTCCGCATACAAGTCATGCCCGTTAATATCAGAACCCATACCATGCTTTAGATAACTTTCAAGCTTGATACAAGAAGCCATTAAGATATCATCATCAAGAGAACGCAACTGATCAACATTATATAAGAATCCAAAAATTTCTGCAAACTCTTGAAATTGTTCAAATCTACTATTGAGGGAAGAAATAGCTTGATCTAATATGTAATTGAAATAGTTAACTCTGAAGGATTCTTTACCTGATAACGGTTCTTCTTCGGGTACGCTATCATCATCAAAATGTCTTTTTCTTTTAATGATGCGTTTTTCGGGAAAAATTGGTTCAATCCCCATTGTTTCTGCGACTTTTGTAGCTTTTATCAATGAATTGTCAAATCCAGTCTTTCTATAGTTCTCAATGAAAGAAACAGGTTCCTTAAACCTCTTCACGGCAGTATCAAGATGCATATCTTTTTTTTGAAGCAATTTGCTAACCGAGTTAACCACAAGCAACAGATGATGCCAAACAACCATCCCATGTATAAACTCGAAATTTTCAAATTCATTCTCTAACAGTGAAGAAGCTTCAGCTCTTGTTTCCGCACTAAACTCAGTGGATTCTGACATGTATAGTAAAGCATCTTGAATTTTAAAAGCCTGGAATCGTATCGCTCTAATTGCCTCAATATGACTTTCCCATCGAGTATTAGACAATGGTTTAACTGTGAGACCACCAACCATTTCTTCATATTTTTG
>JAJJMA010028414.1:0-18480 GCA_023529015.1 Papaver nudicaule
CAATGGTTTACTTTCAAGGGCAGCCGGTAATGGTCATATGGTAAACAGAAACACTTCAAAGGAGCTAGAAGGCAACAACAAAATGGCGGCGGTTGCTGGAACATCAAAGACAACGCCGATAACAGTATCAGAAGGAAAAGCCGGGTCCATTAATGCCACAGAGGAAATGTTGAAGAAGTTCTTTGAACAGAGTACCATAAATCAAGCCCAGATGCAGTTGCAGATGCAAAGGCAGATGGATATTATCCTCCAAAGTAATCTACAATTAGCAGAGCAGCATAGGCAGTTAATGGAAAGTCGCAGCAGAAGTCTCTCAACTCATACATGTCATAATACTCAAAAGAGTAAATCTAAGAAGTCAGAGGTGGCAGCATCCACAGTAAAAAAGGAAGAAGGAAGTAGGAAGACCGGAAAATCTAATCATAGTGAGGAAAGTTTCGCCGACTCGGATAAGATGAATGATATGAATGAATATGTGGAAAAGCAATTACGCCGTATGAAAAGGAAACTGGCAGAAGTCGCAGGCCCGCCAAAGGATGAGAAGTTAAAAAAGGCAATTTCAGAGGCAAAAAAGTCGCCATTTGTAGATGAGATCACTCATGAGCATGTATCCAAGAGATTCTGTATGCCAACTTTCACATCAATCTTTGACGGCACAGGAGATCCATCTCAGCATTTACAATGTTACAGGAGAGATTTAACAGCATGGACTGGCTCATACCCAATAATGTGTATGTCTTTTGCCGCCTCACTCAAGGATGAAGCTTTGGCGTGGTTTGGTAGTTTGGAAGCAAAGTCCATTAAGAAATATGCACAGCTGGAAGAAATTTTCAGAGCAAATTATATTCAAAACAAGAGAGTACGCCCAGGGGTAGAAAAGTTGTTTAATAATAAGAAGAGACCTATGGAAACATGCAGAAGTCATATCATGAAATGGAGAAAACTTTATAGTGAAGTTGGATCGGCGGTTTCTGACAAAGAAAAAATGCGGGCGTTTATTAGCTCAATGGAGACAAATGATCCAATGTTCCAATCTTTGTATTGGACCCCAGCGGCAGACATAGGTGAGCTGAGAGCTAGACAAAATGAATGGTTGTCATATGAAGAAATGTAAGAGGAAAAAAATCGCCAGAAGAAAGAAAGAGCAAGGCAGGGTAATTCTATAAATAATTTGTCACCAGTAGAGCAGGAAGAAATGGGGAAAGAATGGATTAAAATGGAGCAGAAAAAATCAGAGGCAGCGGTGTCATGCCCTACCTCAACGACAGTCGTCCCGCATCAGCAGCAAAGACAGCAGCAATATCAGCAGAACACAGCTCAGCAATGGAATCAAGGGAAAAGAGATACTTATGCTGGGAGAGATGATCAAGATAACAGAGGAGGCTATGATAACAGAAGCAGATACACCAACAATGACATAAGAAATTATGGTGACAATAGAGGAGGATATGACAATCGGCGGCAGGGCAATGGTGATAGAAGATTCAACAATGATAACCGAAGGTTCGGCGATAGAAGGCCAGGATACCCAGATTTCCAAGACGCCACATTACCAGAACTTCGTGTTACGTATATGTAACTGTATAAAATCCCGATGGTTAGATCTTATACAGTACACCCAAATATCATACACCAACATACACACAATCACTCCTAGACATACATCTAACAAGTAACATGAGAAATATTAAACAGACAAGGGTAAGAGATACTTGACAAGATATTTTACTTGGTTCGCCCTCATAAGTAAGGACTACATCCAAGGATTATCACTAGTATAAGCATGATTACAACTCTCAATTACCTTGCCAATCTTCTAAGTATAATCTCTCAACAAGAACCCTAATTTCAGCCTTGGGCTATAGAGAGCAAGTATGATACTTTTCCTCTCTCTAGACCAATCCGAAATGTGTCCAACCCCTTTTCCATTAGGTTCACTCGCTATTTATAGACCTCTTACATAGTGGAGTACAACTAATACAAACAACCCTGGACTGACACTATTCTGTCTTGACTCGCCGACACACACACCTCGGCGACCTAGACGATAGAATCTTTTAGTAGATAAGAACGATAACGCATCCTCCACTGAGTCAAATAGTCAACCTGACAATATATCCGTTATGACTTCTCATAAATGCCCACCTACTTCTCAACTACCAATCGGTGACGTGTTTCCTTTCGCTGACCAACCTCGCTCTTCACTTCTCCTCTACTCGCCGTACTATGCTCATATGTCGCTGATATCGCTTACCCGTTGATCCCCTACATCTCTGCCATACTATTTGGCCTAGCTTTTCTTCCCAGATGATTTATATCGCCAAGGTATTTTCTACCCTTACATTTTGCCTCTTTCATCTTCTAAGGCTTTAGTCGTCGAAGGTGAAAACTTTATTAGCTCGCCGAAAATACCTTGCAGTTTTTGCTCCCTCTTTGACACGTTCTGATCATGCACGCCTTGCTTTTTGACCGGGTGACCAGCAACACCTGTTCAGTTCCCCTACTATAAATTCAGTTTCTTCCTTCCCTTAAACCTAACCTTTCAAATCCTTCTCTTTTCCCCAAAAACCAGAGCAAACACCAGAGCCCTTTCTCCTTCAAAAACCCTAAACTCCAATTGTTGCTGCTTCTGCTCTTTTTTCACAACACCCCTATCAAACCTTACCCATCTTCTCTCTTTTCTTCTGCTTCTTTCTTTTTTCTCATTTTTGAACCAGAATCACTCTCCATTCCTCTTTCCGGTGTGTAACTTCGCCGATAACCGCTTATTTTCGTCTTCTCCGATCAGATTCCGGTCACCTTCAAACTATTTTAATGGCTTCTACTTGTAAGTCTTCGAAATCCAAAGGCAGAACTGGCAAAACTAAAACCCCTGTTCCGAAAAGGCCAGATTGAAAATCTGATTGGTCTGGGTATTGCACTTCTTTTGGAGTGGAGTATCTGAAACCTAAAATTACTCCGTTTCCTGGTACCAAAAAGGCGTCCACTTTGATGTTTGTCGACAATCTTCTTCGACCGGAAACAAGCAATACTTGGGTCGTGGTTGCCTTTGGTCAATTGAAAACAGGATTGATGTTTCCCCTCTATAATCCGAAGAACACTTTTATCGTCGATCTACTTGTGGCGATCAATAGAAGCCCTTTTCAATTAACCGGCAATGCTATCCGAGTGATGACTGAATGGAGTAAGCGCCGAGATGGGGAGACTAATTACCCTTTACTCGCCAATCTTAAAGCCCATGAACCTGATGAGTTTACCTTGGAAAAATTCCTTGAACAGTACACTGTGGCTTCTTGCACCAGAAAAACCGACCCTTGGGCTGTTCGCTTCACACCTAAGAAAAATTATCCTGCTGAGGATCTGCTACTCGCCGAAGTTGAGATCACGAGTACAGAGGAGGAGCCAACTGTTCGCTTTAGCTCTGAGGGTGATTTTTCCAATCTTCCTTGCCTCGTCGAGGGACCTTGGTTGCTAGGTTGGGAGGATGATGACAAGATTGTAGCCCGTGATGCTTTCTTGCCAGAGCACTCTCATCTCGCCGAACATACTTTTTGGAAGGTAGTCTGGCCTGATGCAAATAAGTATGCTAAGGATGATAACATCAAGTTTCTTAGGGAGAAGGATAGGGATTATGTCAAACTCCCAGCTGCTGCATTTGCTGGAGCAAAGAGAAGTCGAGAAGAGACCGCCGACCCATCTCAGGTGACAAATATATATCTATATTTAGCAAAATTAGAAAGGACCCAGCTGAAGGTCTAGAAACAAGCATTTTAAGTTTTACCTATTTTAAAAATATATGCAAGTGTATTTTTAAAATATATATCTATATTTGCCTCTGATTGTTTCGAGATCTGATGGATGTATCTTTGGTGACATTTGATTTGCAGCGCCCGAAGAAATCAAGACCTACTGCCGCCGAACGAGCAGAACAGATTCGTCGGCTTGCCTCGGCGAAACTTCCTGCTCCCTCGACTTCTTCCAAGTCTGCTAAAGAGACTGCCCCAAACAAGGAAAATCCTGAAACAGTCGTCGATCAATCTGTGGACGATTCGACTATTCTCGCTGATCAGTCCACTAAGGACGGTTCTGATATGCTCGTCGACCAATCTGTTAAGGATAACTCGACCAATCCTCCTGTCACTGTAGATATTGAAGATATGAATCAAGACACTGAGACATATCCTATGGGCGATGAACATCTTAGTCAAGATATGGATATGCTTGATATATATGCCGGTCAAAACACCACCAAACCAACTTCTTCTTTAAAGAATCCAGAATTAAGCTCAATTCGCCAGACTCCTGCTGCCTCAGCTCTTGAGCCACATCTCGCTGGCTTAGTTGTTCTTGATAGGTTGCCTCGGCATCCTCTTACTCCTCAACCCGCTAAAGGTCCTGGAAAAGTGCAACCTACTGCACCAAATATGCTCGCCGAAGCCTTTGGTAGACTTAGCGTGGCGGATGATTGTCCGGATCCTGAGTACTTTGAAGTACTGGCACAGTATAGTCGCCCTGGGTTTGTTCATCACCCAAACTTTCACAATGCTGCCTCCATTATCACTTATCAGGAACACTTCAATCTTTTTAACATGGTATGTCTCTTTTAAACATTTTTTGCCCTTTTGAATGCCATTGAATACTTATGCTTGTACTTTGTGATTTCAGCATTTTCATCACAGCTTGAGTCTTGCCTCGGCCAATGAAGGTCTTGGTCGTGAGATCATTAATCTTAACAACAAGATCAACCAGTTGACACACGATTCTTCGGTTCGAAGCAAGGAGATTGAAAGGTTGAAGGGCGTGGTTCAAGAGTGAATCCTGAAAATCACAACCCAACAGAGTAAGTTATCTCTATATCTCCTTTGTTATATTGCTTTTCTTTCAGACTTGCTCTTTCGCCGACCATTAGATTTCCTGCCCTCCAAGGTTGCCATTCCTCCGATGACGATAGGCTTAGGCGAGCTGAATCCGAAATCGAGAGACTTAGTAATAGCAACTTTAAGCAGTGTAGTCAATTGTTCAATTTCCTCAAGGACCTTAAATGGTGTCGCCGAGAGTTGGATCAAGATATCGACATTATAAGAAACCTCTGTGATACTTATCAAGCTACTCGATCGGAATTAGGCCTGATGACTAGACAACGTGACGATGCACTTCGCCGAGAAGAGTTAGCCATTGCTTCTAAGAAGGAGGCCAAGATTGGTCACTAGCGAGCTTCATTCCTTTGGCAAGAGGAGAAATCTAGAGCCGATAATCTAGCTTCCCGAATTATTCGCTTAAGTACTGACAAGGAAACCGCCAAGTTCCAAATTCAACGTTGGAAAGATGCAGCGGCGAGACACGAAGCTTTGGCGATTGATTTATACAAGCAATGTTCTACCCAACAACGCCAAATAGACCAAATGTTAGGTCTGTGCGCCAATGAAAATTTTGAGTTTCATATGACTCAGTTTAGGGAAGCACAAGAGGGTATGCGAGTATATGTCCGCGACCTAGAAGGTAGTTACTGTAGGGTTTACCCATAACTTTTATACTTGTTTTCTTTTCAGCCATCTTTACCATATTCATTTCTTTTCTTGCCTCAGCTACAATTCAGAATTTGAGAAATGAAGTAGATCATCAAAAGGAGATCAACAAAGGTTGTCATGAACTCGAGGAGAAGGTCAATGAGCTTACTGATGAGCTCAAAGAACACAAGTCTTGCCCTGACAAGATGAAAGAATTGTCCGAGAGACTCAAAGAGCATGACTCCTGTGAAGGCAAGTTTGCAGATTTGAACAAGCAACTTCTTGACCATGAATCTTGTGTTGGCAAGATTCAAGAGCTTGAGAACGTCCGCGATAGTCTTCAGATAGAGATCGCCGAAGCCAAGGATGACATCCAGTATTGGGAAAAGCGACATGAGGAAGATGTCGTTAATGCAGCCTTTATTGGCGCTCAGGACTTTGCTTACAAGTTCTTGCCTCAATATAAAGTAGAAATTCTCTTGGAATATCGACGACCTACTCCTCAGCAACTCGCCGAGCAATTAGAGAAGGAGAAGGCGTTCACTCAAGAAGAAGAGGAAGAACTACCAGAAGAAGAAGGTGAAGAAGAAGAATATAGTCAAGAAGAGGAGGAATCAGAGGAAGAAGCTTCAGAAGAAGAAGTCAGGGATGAAAATCAAGGTGAAAACAGAGAAGGAGAAGATGGGGAAAAACATCAGACCCAAGACATCGGCGCTGAGAATACAGAAGGTGAGAATCTCGGCGAGCAACATACAGAAGAAACTACCCGAAATGATCGCCAGTCTGAAGGCACTAGAGCTGATAATGTGGGCGATGATGACCTCAGCAATCTTGATGAAAACAAGCCTTCTACCCCAAAAAGCCCTTTTTATGATCCTAGATGTTGAAGAGGATAAAGTATCGGCTTTTTGGTTTTCGTTTTTCCTTCTGTGCTTCTACTGTTATCTTTTGTTTTCTTGTAATGAACTATATTCTCTTTTTGAATATTATCTTCATGTTTATCGACAATGTGCAATTTTCCTTTGCTCAATTTAGCATGTCTATTTCTATTTTGTCTTCAAAGTCTTAACTTGTCATTGAGTAAAGTCCTTTGCTTGTACAACCAACAATTTCATGCAGAGCCTAAGGTTAGCACCCCAGCCGTATCCATTACTTGTGCCCGTCGGCGATCTAATATAAGTTGTTTGGGTTGCCAGTAGGCCTATTGCACTATAGCGTCCGCCAGAGGTGATGCTACTTGTAGACGCATTAGCACACCGGCGGCACCGCCGATGTGATGCTACAGAATAAGGTCTTATTCGCCAAAACACTTACAGACCAACAAGCAACACGACTGGCCTTATAGCTAACCTGGGTCGGACTAACCATTTACAAGGAGATTGTTCACTCAATGAGGCAAGCAATCTTTCTGTATAAGAGATCTTAGCTCTAGTTGATTTCATTGATTTGGGCATTATGCTTTTAAAGATGGCGCTTGGCCTTAGTACCTGATCAGGGTTTTTGTGTGGCTTTTATTGCCTTGTAATTATTTGGCATTTGTGCCTTTGTAAGCGGCTTTATAGCCTGATACTGAGTATTTTTGCCTCAGCCTATTGTGCTCTTTGAGCTTTGAGGTTTTAGCCATCATTGTGGTTAAAATACTCAGTGAAATAAAAATGCAAGTGACATAGTGATTTGTTAACGGGGTTCGGCGCATGATAGCAAACCTACGTCCCCGGATCTTATTCGTTGTTGTTTTACATGAGCTAATAAGACTTCTTGGATATTATGCCCACCCAAGACTTCGGATTTTACATTGTTCCCTTCAAGGATAGTACTTCTTAAGGAACCTGGCGTTCCAAGGATGTTCAAGTTGCACGCCATGCTCATCAATCAGTATATATGCTCATGGCCCAGCCACTCTCTTGACTACATAAGGGCCATCCCACACAGGTTCCAACTTCCTGCATCCTTCCCGCTGAGACGGGGGAATTTCTCGAAGTACCAACTCGCCAGGCTGATATTCTATTGGGATCACCCGCTTGTTGTATTCTCTAGATAGTCGGCGATGATAATTTTCCATGTGTGTAAGAGCGATCAGCCGTTGTTCTTCCAAATCATCAAGCTTGGCTAGAATCAAATCAGTATTCAGATTCTTTTCCCATGCTTCATACTTTGTAGTTGGCAGGATTACTTCAGATGGGAGTACTGCTTCAGCGCCGAAAGTGAGTAGAAAAGGAGATGCTCCCGTTGCTTCACGAACCGTAGTTCTATAGGACCACAAAACATTGTGTAAATGCTCACACCATGCCTTTTTATGCTTCTCCAGCCTTTTCTTCAGTCCCATTCTAATAGTCTTATTGGTGGCTTCCGCCTGCCCGTTACTCTGAGGGTACAAGGGAGTTGATTTTCCCAGCTTGACACTGTAGTTGGCGAGTAGCTTTCTTATGTTGTCGCCGACCAATTCCTTTCCATTGTAAGTACATATCTCCGCCGGTACACCGAATCTGCAGAATATATTCTCCCAAATGAATGTAAATACTTCTTGTCCTGTTTTCTTTCTGATAGCTTTAGCTTCACACCACTTGGTGAAATAATCTGTCGCCACAATGATGTATTTACGTTGCCCTGAGCCAGTAGTTAGCGGTCCAATGATGTCAATGCCCCATTTGGCGAAAGGCCAAGGGCTAAGCACTGAGTTTAGAGATGTCGTCGGTGCTTTAATTCTTCTTCCATACAACTGGCATGGTTTACATCGCTGAACATATTCTTTTGCATCCTTATTCATCCAAGGCCAATAGTATCCTTGCATTCTGACTTTTAATGCTAAAGCTCTTTGACCACCGTGATTCCCACAGTCTCCTTCATGGATTGCTTCCAGTAATTTCTTGCCTTCTTCTCTCGATACACAGCGCAGCAATGGTCCTGAGAATGACCGGCGATATAGGATTCCATCTCGGAGTTCATAGTTCGCCGATCGACTAATGACTTCGCCGATGGCTCCTTTAATTGCTATAAGGTCTTCCCTTCAGACTTCGCCGAGTCATCTACCGAGTTTACTGAATGCACGTATGTTGATGGGTCGGCGATGAAGTTTTGAATCTCTTGCTCCTTAACATCTTCTTCTTTTTCTCTGCAATCTTTGCTTTTCTATTCTCTCGCATTTGTATATCCGCTGAATTGCACGCTTTTGCTACTGCTAAATCTCCTACATATTCGGCGACTCCCATTGGTGTGGGGAACCTCAGGCACTGATGATAAGTGGAAGGTACTCCTTTTAGGTTGTGGAGCCATGGTCTTCCAAGGATGGCAGCATACATAAATGCAAAGAGTAGTATTCAAGAAATATTCCTTGCAGATCATGATTTTAAACTCAATTTCGCCTTTAGGCTTAGAAGCAATGCCATTAAATCCATAAATGTTATATGAGGAAACTGTCGGCGAGGGGATTTTATCATCCTTCGCCCTCATTGCCTCGAAAGCAGTGTTGAAAAGAATATCCACTGAACTGCCTGGATCAATAAGTACCTTAGGCAATTTGAATTTTCCCATTTGGATGGTAAGGACCAGGGGGATGTTATGATTTCTTCCTTCTGGAGGTATCTCTTCAGCGGAGAAACCTACACAAGCCTTCATCCAATCTTGCAATGGTTCCTGCTTAGCAGCGACAATACAAATCTCATTTCCCATTCTATCTCGCTTATGCACCCGAGATAAGACATTATCATGAAATTCGTCCCTAGTAATCTTTGAATGTACAATGGAAAAGCAGTCCAATTCCAACAAATCTCGCTCAACCTTTACCTCGTACACATTCGGAGTATGAGCTGGGATAGCTTGGATTGGCTGGACCATGATAGGAGGCGGCGGTGGCAACTCTAGGAATTCCTGAAATTTCCCCAAGCGGATGAATCTATGGACTTCTTGCTGTACGCCAGTGCAGTTCTCAGTTGTATGCCCATGAAACTGATGGAATTGACAGAAGGAATTGGTATTGGTCGGCGGTGCTCTGGGATTCCCCCTATTGTAAGGATAACGAATGTCATATCTGCAGTTTGAGCTCTCAATTTGCCTGAATGCATCAGTGTAGGAAACACGTAACTTTGGTAAAGTAGCATCTTGTAAAGGCTGCTGGTTGCCTCTGCCAAATTTTCTATTATCTCCATTATATTTTCTTTCACCATTCCCATTTCGTCGATTATCTCTTCTTCCTCGTCCAAAGTTTCCTCCTCGATTATCTTTCTTATCTCGCCCATCATAGTTCTCTCGCTTCTGCGAATTCCAGTGCTGCTCGGCGGTAACTTGATGTTGTTGTTGCTGCTTTACTACCTCAGGTACTACCATCGCCGAAGAGGGGATTTGTGCCAACTTCTGATGTTATGCTTTTTTCCATTCTTTTTTAATTTCTTCCTGATCCTCCGGCGAGAAACTATTGATCGAGTGAATTTGTTTTGCTCTCTCTTTCTTTAGGCGTAGCTCCTCTTCTCGGATTTCTTCATAATTTATCCATTCATCCTGTATCGCCCTCAAAGTCTTCATATCCTTCGGCGTTTCCCAGAATAGTTTTTGATACAATGGGTCTGTCGTCTCCATGGCGCTAAGAAATGACCTTATCTTCTCATTTTCTGATACCTCTGATCCCACTTCACTGCTCGACTTTCTCCATCTTTGGATAAAAAATTTGTAAGTCTCTGAGGGCCTTCTTGTTGATGGTGGTTTTTGGTGAGGAGGTCACAGGAGTAATTTCACATCAATTTCTGGCGTCCTGGAATAGCTCGAGATAAGGTATGAATTTATTTTATAATAGGGATAAGATATTTAAATTACCATTAGCTGTATTTTGATATCTCACGACCCTAGCCTAGTAGCATGGTCCATATCCCTAGCCTATACGTAAAAATACCTACGCATGCGCATTAACCTAGCCCATGCTCGAGCCAAACCCTAGGCAATTCACGCCATAAGCATTTGGATATGCACGGTCATTCCTTGGCCTGATTGTGGGTATCCACGGCCATGCCTTGGCCTAGCTTGGATGCCCACGCCATTGCATTGGCCAAGCTTTGGGCATCCACGGTCATGCCTTGGCCTAGTTTTGGATGCCCACGCCATTAGCTTGGCCTAGCTTTGGGTATCCACGGCATTAGCTTGCCTAATTTATGGATGCCCACATCATTGGCTTGGCCTAGCTTTGGATGTCCATGCCATTAGCTTGGCTTAACTTTGGGTATCCACATCTTTTGCCTCGCCTAACCCTTGGAGGCCCACGGCCACTCCTTGCCCTAGCTGTTGGATGCTCACGGCCACCCCATGGTCTGATTTTAGGTATTCACGCAATACCTAAGCCTAATCCTTATCCTCACGCAATGCCTAAGCCTAATCCTTATCCACGGCAATGCCTAAGCTTAATCCCTTATCCTAATGCTCGCGCCCCCTTCCCTTGGAGGCCCATGGCCAATCCCTGCCTTAGCTTTTGGATATCCATGCCTTTAGCTCGCCCTAGTTTTGGATATCCATACCTTTAGCTTGCCTTGGTACTTGGGTGCCCACGCCACCTCCTTGGCCTGATTTTGGGTACCCACGCCATTAGCTTGGCTTAACTTTGGGTATCCACGTCTTTCCCTCGCCTAATTTATGGGGGCCTTATGGCTTTCCCTCGCTTGTACTCATGGAGGTCCATGGCCGTCTTCTCTCTCACGGCTATCTTTGCTCCCTTGGAGCTAGAGTATATCTTTTCCTAGCCTCCCCTCTATTTATGGGTCCCACTGATCCAAATCCTAGAGGATTATGGATTTTATTGAGTCCATAATACTCTAGTTTCCTAATCGAGCTCGGAAATCTGACAGCTCACGTATTTCTTCAATGCACGATTTTTACAGCCCAATCCGTGAACAATTAGGAGGCACTTCCTTCACGAAAGTTTTTACTCTGTGAGTTATCTATAACATACTAAAAATTCGGAATTTTATCTAATATAGGCTGGCCTGGGCGATTTTATGAATGGATAACATGCAAGCTGTTCAGAAATCCGAAAATAACATAAATGTTATGGCTTATCTTTTGCGCCCTATGCCTAACTTCTTAATAAGATTATTATGCCATCCAACATGGCTTATTATAATTATTGTGGCCTATCTTTAGGTCTTATATTGGCAATGCTTATGCATTCTTGATGATGGCTACGCTGTGATAGCATCATTCGTCTGTTTTTCCTGATTATGGACTTGCTTCTATAAATCAGTGCTATAATTCTTAATCATGGCTCATGGCTATGACTTATATTATTTTGGACATTCATATGTCTTCATTACTCAGAGAATTGGTGCATTACATGCCACAAGCCAATTTCTCATATTTATGGCAAACAGAAAGTCGTATTTATTTGACTATTGCCACAGAGAGTTGCTGAAATCCTCTCAGTCTAAATGGCGATTGCATAGCTCAATCCTTAGACTTATCTTATCTTATCTAAATGGCGGTTGCTAGCTCAACCCTTAGATTTATCTCATTGGTTTAAATGGCGATTGCCCGGCTCAATCCTTAGACCAAATCTTAAAGAGATATTCAAGCTTATCGCTTAATCTCTATCTTATCGCAAAGTCCTGAGTTTACCAGTAATTGGTACGACTTGCACTTAGTCATCTTTGACTTAACAAATATTTAACAAATCTTACGAGAATCAAGTAAGTTACAGGGGGGGATATTCTTTAGGGTTTTGGTTTGGCGGTCTACGGCACGTGTGATTGCAACGGCTCAATCACTCAACGGGAAAGAAGCTAAGTCGTGTGAACGTTGCTGGAAAGATGGGATAAGGTAGTGGGTTGTTAGTCTTCCCTATTATTAGGCGCAAGACTCTTAACAACTGACCCCACTCGTTCCTCACTCCCACTCTTCCACTTCTTCCACTTCTTACGAGATCAGTTGGAATTCTATTGTTATAAATAGGTCACTCGACCAGTTTGGAAACATAACAAGACGAACAGATAAGTTCAACAAGTTCAATTCAGTGCAAGTATAATCAAGTCTATCTTATCGATAATTGATTAACTCTTCTCATTCATCATTCAATATCTAGTGAGAACTGAATATTCATCCTTATCTAGCAATTTAATCATCAACATCAAAGAAATTATAGCAATTCTCTGATCTCATCTTTCTCTGCTTCCCTCCCTAAACCAACCCTATATCCTCTTCTTGTAACTGAAGCATTACTCGAACGGCCATTTCTTGGTTTAGGCGAGTCTTGTTCGATCTTGACCTCTCAAATTCCATTACAATCTTTTATCACATCATTACACTTTATACTTTACCCCTCAGATTCTCTTTATTGTTTTACACCTAAAACATTTGGCGACCACAGTGGGAGGTCATTATCTCGGTTGTAAGAAAATATGGTTGAAACCAGGAGGCAGAGTTCAGAGAATACCAATTCTGCAAATATCACCAGTGGTCCCACAACCTCATCCATTATGAGTGGGGCTACAAATCCTAGGGTTAGTGGCGCCATGGCCTTTGCTGGCCCCACCATTCAAAGCGTGAACCCTATCACGTCCCAAAACCCTAATTTCACATCCACCTCAACTCAAGTAGGGCCAACCCAAAACGTGAACCCTATCTCTAACAGAAACCCTAATCTTGTGTCTGCCTCAACCCAGATAGGATCAAACCTATCCAACTCTCCCTTGGGCGTGTCATCCCCTGTGGTGGGCTCCACCATGCCTACCCTATCCAGTATCACGTCCCCCTATCTCATATGGTGGGGACTACCAATACCACTATCTATCCTACTCCTTACACTCCTATCTCAAGCCGCACAGAAGCTTTTCTCTTCGGGCCCCGCACAGGAGAAACAAGGAGTACTGAAGACTCACCTAGCATTGCGGATCTCATGAAGACCCAACAAGATCTAGCCTTGAGTTAAAACAATATGGTGAAAACCCAGATGGAGTTGCTGACGTGTTTGAGATCTATCTCAGAGAAGTTGACGCCACCAACAAACCCAGGGTTTGCACGTGCAGATTCCCTTGCTCATTCCAACAGGGCGGGACCTTCTCAGATTCATGTTATTCCTGATGATCAAGACACTCGTGTCCACACTACACGTGATCCAAGCACGGGTTCTCAACACAACTTTGTTACTCGTGAAGATTTACAGAATCTCTTGCAAGCTCATAGCATGGAGAATTCAGATTTGTTTCATCGTCATCAACCTCCATATCCAATTGAAGTTCAACGTGAATCTCTCCCTGAAGGGTATGTCACGCCTTCATTCTCTATGTATAATGGTATTGGGAATGCCCGAGAACATATATCTCGCTTCCTGAAATCATTGGGAATACATGAAAGAAATTAAGTCGTATGTCTCAAGGAATTCTCGAAATCTCTGACGGGAAAGGCGTACACTTGGTATAATAATCTAACTCCCAACAACATCCTCAGCTGGAGCCAGATGGTTAATGCTTTCCTCAAGAAATACTTCTTCTTGTCTGAGCAACTCACTCTCTCCGATTTGGGAAGACTTTATCAGCGAAACAATGAACATCCAGATGATTATGTGACGAGGTTCAGAACTCGTTCAGTGGATTGCAATGATCCAAACGTGACAGAGTTGCAGTTAGTGGAGCTTTGCATCAATGGAATGATACCGGTATATCGGGCCTTATTGGAAAATCTGGATATTAATAATTTCACCAAGCTCCATAAGTCTGCCAAACGATCCGCCACTACTGCACTCGCGTTATTAGAAAGGCCCAGGCCTGTAAAAGCTGAAGAAAGTCGTGGTGAGACGCGTGCCAGCAAGCGACTCGTCAACAAGCAATATAGTTCTCTTCCCTCAGTTCATGCAGTCACTGAAGGTGTTAAGAGGAAGGCGCCTACTCCTGAGGCCCCACAATTGAAACGTGCAGCCCCAGTCCAATCTCAGGCTCCTACACGGGTCCCAACTAATGCTCCTGCACCAAAAGCGCCACGACAACCAAGGGAATTTCCTAAAATTCCTGATTTCCCATGTACCATGGATGAAGTGATAGAGCTCCTGGAAGCATGGATTCAAGATGGTGCTGTCAAGTTACCTCCTGTACGGAGAGAGCCTACGGCACAAGAAATGACTGATCCCAAGTATTGTCATTTTCATCAATTCGTCAATCATCCCACGAGCGAATGTCATCGACTCAAACAAATCTTCAACGAAAAGATCGAGTCATGAGAGTTGAACTTGGGGACTGAGGGTGTACATAAGAATCCACTCCCTCAGCACCAACCTCAACGACAACGTCAACATCAACCCAACATTCGAAATTTCACTATCTCCGGAGAATCCGTCAAACAAACTGCTAATTATTTACTGGAGAATTTATGCGAGCTCTTGCATTTTTTCTAGAAGTCAGCGAAGCAACATTTTCGCTTCCCTCAGCTGGATTGCTAGCGGCAAAGAACTACCTATACCTGAAAAGGTTCAGCCAAAGCCTGGCGAAATTACACCAGAGATGATGGCAGGAGGGGAACGTGTTCCAATACCAATTATCTCTGCTTGTCTCGAAGGTGGACTCTGCTCGCACCAAATCAAAGTTTCATGTAATCAAAGAGGATGAGGAGCACTACATGATCTTAGGACGTCCCTGGCTTCATGGGAAGAGATTTGTGCCTACAATCTCACCTGTAATCATCAAAGGCCAAGAGTTCATGTTTGACCAAGAAAGCTGCAACGTGGGAAAGCTGGAGTACCATGTGGGGTCCGAAACTCTGGTGATACTCAAAGAGGTACGTGAAAGTGATTTGAAGTACTTTATTCAGAATTATTTACTTCACGAAAATCCTATCCAACGTGTCCCCACACAAGGATTGGATAATTCTCCGACATGGGGACTTGATTACATCAAGTCTATCAAACCCTCTGAGGCACCTCGTGAGGAAGTCAAGGTCACTGCAGATAAGTGGGCCCGGAAGCAACGGTCATATAGGCGAAAGACACCTGAGATGTCATGGGTTCCTAAGGCTGTTTTTCAAGAAGGAGATAAGGTTATGCGACGCACTAACCGAAAAATAGCTTCTATTTCGGGGTCCACACCAAACTGGGGAGGGCCTTATGTCATATCTCGAGTCATGCCTAATGCCCGATACATGATAAGCGCAATATATGAGCGACCTTCAAACATGGTGATCAATGGCAAGTGGCTCAAGAAGATATGAAGATTCACTTTCTAATTCCTTCAAAAGAAAAGTGCAAGCAATCTCTTGCCTTTTAACAATTTCATTCAAAAATTCAAATTCAAAACCTATGAGTTCAAAACCATCAATTCCTACAAACCCTTTGTTCATAAAACCAAATAAAAGCAAAATAAAATTCTACTAAGAAAATGTTTTGCTCCTGAAGCTCTTCAGAAACAACCATCTAGTGAAGATTTTGCTCCTTCATCAGCTGCTTTCTTTATTAGAGCAATATTAGCAGCCTTCTTCTTCACTTCTTCAGTCAACTTCCGGAGTTCTTCAGCTTTGGCAACATGATTCCTCTCTTCTTACTTCACCAAATCATGGGTGAATTTGCCAACAACAGTACGCCTTATTCGGACGTATTGGATTCTCGCCTGAAGCCACAACAAGTTGGGCTTGAAGTTTTCGAATGTAGCAATCAGCTCTTCTGCTTCATCTAGCGCCTCATTGGTCACGTCTTTTAGTGGGGTGGCATCCATCTTCGAGATCAAGTCCATAAGGTCAGGTGCAACACCTGCAAGCGTATGAAAGTGGGCACACCTTCCAACAATAATAAGGTGACCATATCAATTCCATATTCTCCTATATAATGGGACGTGTCCCTCGGGGACATTAAATCCTCCCACTAATGTATGACCAGGGAGAATTGTTTCATGGGGAGGATTATATGCCAAACCAACATGAGGAAACTCAAGAAGAGTCCACCTAGTTGGAGCATCTATTCAACAATGTCGATATTCTCATAGGCTTGTGTTTCATTATTGACAAGCTGAAAGAAGGTTCAAAGCAAGCAGAAGTTTAATAATATGTTTCAAGCTATATGATGAAAGCTTAACATAAGAAGATGATCGAATTTACCTCAGTAATAGGAGGATTCTCATCAGCAACATCGTCAAAATCCTTACTGAGGTTTTGACCATCACTGATCTTTTTACCAACGAAGTAGCTGTCATTCGTTTCTTCATTATCCTCAGAAGGCTGCAAGAGCAAACAAGGTGAGAATAAAATACCAAATATTTTATTTCGAATTGAAGGAGTTGATAAAAGTAACCTGTGTCACAGAAGACTTAGGCCCTGTGGGTTCTCCACTTTTATTCTGCTCTGTGATCACGTCAACGGATTTGCATGGTGCATTCGGAGTTGATTCTTCAAGCACTGGGTTTCGCTCTAAGGGAACAAATGAAAACCCCTTGACTCCTATAGCAGGTCCATCCTACATCAAATAAAGAAGAAAAGTCATTGAAAGAAGATATACTAAAGGATTTACGACGTTATTTGAAGAAGCAATTTTCTGACGTCTGAATTCTTACGAAGTACAGCGAAGGACTCAAAAACTGTACAAATCCGTGAGAGATACGAAGAAACTTCCTTCACGAAAGTTGTTCGTATGGATGTTTCCTATCACGTGCTAAAAGGGCTTAATTTTTGAAGCAATCTACTGGCTGGAATGATTTTTTCTACTGAACAGCGTACATACTGCAACATTCCTGGACATTGCGCCAACTTGTGACACATGAAATAACGAGCAAAACAGCATGGAATTCGGATTTTCTTCTTTGAAGTGAAAGCTACTGAAGTCTTTTTTCTAAATTGGGGTCAATCATCGAAATCCGCCATCAGATGAAGATTTTATGGCCATTCTCGTGACGCGACTCGAAACAGGAAAATCTGACGGCATTTTTACTTTTCTACTAAAAGTGAAAATGTAGCAAAGAGAATGAAGTCTTACCGTTACCCAATCCTTTGCCAACGGATTGGGGACTTGATTATCACTTAAAGGAGTCGCCATGGAGTTGTTTCTAGCTGGGGAAAATGATACTCCACCCGGAAGACGGTTGACACCGAAAGATACAATTTCAGTATTGGTCTCTTGGGTTGCGACGCTAACGAACTTCTGATTAAGCGAAGTTGGCCGCACAAAAGAGTCATGAATAAGATGACAAGATTATCACAAGTCAAGCTTATGCGAGTACTCCGAAGTACAAGGTCCAGATCGGGCTTCATGTTTGTGGTTAAGGGTTCTATGCGGATGCAGCTAGTCCATCTACTTATGCTCACCCTGGAACACTCACGGTTCCATGCTGTGCAGGGGACTTAATGTTGATGGTGGTTTTTGGCGAGGAGGTCACAGGAGTAATTTCGCATCAATTTCTGGCGTCCTGGAATAGCTCGAGATAAGGTATGAATTTATTTTATAATAGGGATAAGATATTTAAATTACAATTAGCTGTATTTTGATATCTCACGACCCAGCCTAGTAGCATGGTCCATATCCCTAGCCTATACGTAAAAATATCTACGCATGCGCATTAGCCTAGCCCATGCTCGAGCCAAACCCTAGGCAATTCACGCCATAAGCATTTGGATATGCATGGCCATTCCTTGGCCTGATTGTGGGTATCCACGACCATGCCTTGGCCTAGCTTGGATGCCCACGCCATTGCATTGGCCAAGCTTTGGGCATCCACGGTCATGCCTTGGTCTAGTTTTGGATGCCCACGCCATTAGCTTGGCCTAGCTTTGGGTATCCACGGCATTAGCTTGCCTAATTTATGGATGCCCACATCATTGGCTTGGCCTAGCTTTGGATGCCCATGCCATTAGCTTGGATTAACTTTGGGTATCCACATCTTTTGCCTCGCCTAACCCTTGGAGGCCCACGGCCAATCCTTGCCCTAGCTGTTGGATGCTCACGACCACCCCTTGGTCTGATTTTAGGTGTTCACGCAATACCTAAACCTAATCCTTATCCTCACGCAATGCCTAAGCCTAATCCTTATCCACG